>PVKB01001050.1:0-118761 GCA_004027205.1 Ctenodactylus gundi
GGAGGGGGAGGGGGAGGAGGAGAAAGACCTGGGGAGATAGCTCAGCCTAAAGACCCTGGGTTCAATCCCCAGCACTAATAAATAAATAAATAAGATTTTAAAAGCCTAAATGGTTACATCACCATTTAGGCGAACCTTTCAGCTCACCTAAGTAAGTCTCATTGAGTGAAGAGGAGTTATCTTAGGCTACAGAGGAAATATCACCGGCTGAAGGAACAGCTCAGCGATCGAAGTGCCTGCCTAGTAAGCAGCACCCCAGCACCGCACAAGCTGGGCACAGTGGCACAGTCCTGTACTCCCGGCACTGGGGAGGCTGAGGCACGAGGATTGTCATAAATCCAAGTACATCCTGGGCTCCATAGAGAGTTGAGGACCAGCCTGGGCAAGAGTGAGACCTTGCCTCAAAAAAAAAAGTGATTTAAAAACCACATAATATTGGCACAAAAACAGACAAGTGGATCAATAGAACAGAATTGAGGACACAAAGACAGCCCTGAGTACCTTCAGTAATGTCATTTTTGACAAAGGGGCCAAAAACATACACTGGAGAAAAGATAGCTGCTTCAGTAAGTGGTACTCGGAGGGGCTGGAGGAATGGCTCAGCAGTTAAAGTACTATTAGGCACTAAGCCTATTAAAGCCTATTAGGCACTAAAACAAGCACTAAGTACCTGAGTTCGATTCCCCAGCACCACATAAACCGGGTGTGGTGGCACACACATGCAATCCCAGTACTCGGGAGGAGGATTGCTGTGAGTCCAAGGCCAGCCTGGGCTCCACAGTGAGTTCAGGACCAGCCTGGGCCACAGAATGAAACCCCTGTCTTGAAAGGAAGAAAGGAAGGAAGGCAGAAAGAAAGAAAGAAAGAAAGAAAGAAAGAAAGAAAGAAAGAAAGAAAGAAAGAAAGAGAGAGAGAGAGAGAAAGAAAGAAAGGAAGGAAGGAAGGAAGGAAGGAAGGAAGGAAGGATGGATACATAAATAGGGGCAGGAAAAGCAGTGGTTAAAGCACTTGCCTAGCAAGCACTGGGCCCTGGATGCACACCTGTAATTCCAGCACTGGGTGGCTGAGGCAGAAGGATTGCCATGTGTTCAAGCCTGGCTTATGTTCAGGACCAGCCTTGACTATACAGTGAGACCCACTCGCAAAAAAAAAAGAAAGAAAAAGAAAGGAAGGAAGGAAGAATACATAAATAATTCTTATTACATAAGAAGCCAGACAGCCCAATTTTGTTTAAGAGGACAAAATATTTGAACAGGCAGCTTAACAGAGGAGACACACAGGTGGTAAGTGAGCACATGAAGTTCACTCAGATCCCTAGTGTTAGGAAAGCATAGAGGAAAGACCTCAGTGACATGCAACTACACACAGCCAGTGGAATGCCAACAGCTTTGAAAGACTGGCTGTTACAGTGTGAGTCTGGAATGTCCTCACAAGCCTCATGCATTTGTATGCTGTGGATTATGTATGAACTTCACATGCTGTTAGGAGATGGGGCCTGGAAAGACACACCCCGCCCCTCACCCAGGTCCATTCTTTCTCCTTATGATGCATGAGCACCTGTCCTCCTCCACATCCTTCCCACCCCTGCCATCTGCCCACGAATGGACTGGGACCTCCTGAAACTGACCTAAAATAAGACTTTCCTCCTTGTCGGGGTCTTCGGAGCCCCTGGCCATCGTTGGCCACTGAAGACCAGAGATCTGCGAGGTCTGGGGAGCAGGGTCTCGAGCAGCCGTTAGTACAGAAGAGCCTCCAGCAGGCTGAATCAGTGTCACAGCTCCTTTACCGTCTGCGGGGAGGGAGGGGGGGAAATTTCTTATAAACAGTTGGAGGGAGGAGGGCCAGCCAGGGTTGTAGGGCATGAGTCATTCTCTGATTGGAGGAAGTTTGGGGTCTGAAAGTCACCTCATTTGCATGGCTGAACTTTTGAAACCTGATCACGTGATTTCTGGTAAAGGTGTTAGTACAGGGGGAAACTGGGAATTGAGTAGAGTGAAACCTGAGCTGTGGGCCAACCTAGGCCTGGGACAGGAAGGAGTGGTCCCACTACTGCTGGTCTTGAGATTATGGGGTCAAGGCCACCTTCTACCTTCCATGGTCCAGTTAGAGTCCCACAGCTCCATGTTGTAGGTGTTGCACACTGTGCCCCAGTAACAAAAAAGTAACTGAGACATTGGCATTCCAAGTTTTGGCAAGGATATAGTGAACAAAAAGTCTTAGATCCTGCTGTTGAAAATGAAATATGGTAACTTATTTTGGAAAACTCTTGAAATCACTTTCCTTATGCTGACTGTGAATAAAATCAGTGTGTTTAAGAGTAAGGAAAAATGACTTGAATTATTAATTAGGGATGTAATCTGGGAAAAGCAAACTGTCTTCAAAATGTGCTCTGTTTATTACAACATGGTGGTCACATTAAGAGTTCTGAACCATGTGGGGATTCAAAGTCACAGCATTTGCTAGGAATTTTGATTGGTGCACACAGAAACTAAGCTAAGTGTAAGACAGGAATTAGGCATAGTCTAGTCTTTGGGTATTTTGGGCAAAGAGGTTCAGGGCATAAAAAGTCAACAGAAGTCAAAAAGCCTGCTGATGCCATTTTGAGGCCCCTAAGTCCATTGTGTTAGGAAGTTTCATCTTTCTGGGATAAATAACAGACATACAAGACTTATAGGACAAAGATTTACTTTGGCCTACAGTTTCTGAGGGGTCAGTCTGAACTGCTTCACTGCCAGTGCCTGAAGCAAGACAGGAGGTTGCAGTGAGAGAGAGTGGCTGAGGAAATCTGCTCCCTCATGGCAATCCAAGAGCAGAGGTCATGAAGAGCCAGAGAGAGGAAGACGCTGGAGACAAGATTTACCCTTAAAGCCAGGACCAGGACCTGGTGTTAGAAATGGCCCGTAGAAAATTTACCTGTCCAAACAAAGGATGGACATGGGAGACATGGATGACAGGATATGAGGCTTTTTATTTTTGTAAAAAGGGTGACCTCCGAAGGTAAATTTCCTACGGGCTGCTTCTAACAAGATGGGGGCTCATCCGGGATTTATATGCCTGCTGGAGGGGGACATCCCAAAAAGAGGAGGTGCCCCACCTAGTTTTCTAGGTGGCCTACTCTGCCTGGGGGGGGGGGGGGGTCCAACCTCTCGCAGAGCCGTGAAAAAGCCTGACATCGTTTACATTTGGAGACAGTAATGATGATGCTACAAGAAGAATAAAAACCATGGCTGGTCAGGAAATCTTCACACATAGACTAAGGTAGAAAGATTGAGAAAGGAATCCTCATAGTACTGCCTTGGTGACCAGAGAATTCCCTCGGTAATTGCGGGAAGTTTGGAGTTGGCAAGAAATCCCCAGTAAGGAGGGTTGAGTCTTTAAGGGTTTGCAAGAAATCCCCAGCAGTGGGGGATTGAGCATTCTCCAGCTGAAAGATTCAAAATCAATTTGTGTGAGGATGGGTGGTAAAAATTCCAGGCCTACCAGTAAAAAGATGGATTTGCAGAAACAATCGAAATTCTCCTAGGTTCCTCTTGAGTCTACCGGGAACATGTTAAAATTTTGGGAGGATCATTCTTGTATAAAGGGGAAAGAAAGAACAAAAAAAAAAAAAAAAAAAAAAATAGAAGAAGTTTGCAGTTTGACCAAACTGAAAGGGCCCACCCTAGTGGGGCCAAAGAGAACAGTGAAGTTAAAAACATTAACATAATAAAAAGATGCCTTGGGAACAGACCCCACCCTTTACCAACTCAAGGGTGGAGATGGGACAAGACTTTGTTTTGAGAGGTGCACACTTGGGCCGAATTGATGCCTATTGTTAGTGTCTTGTTCAAGGTTAAAAAAGGGAATGATTTGGAGAGCAGTAGTTACTATCTAGAAAAAGTATCCTCCAGAAAGACTGGGTCAATCAGCTGAATGCACATTTCTTAATATGATCCTGGCTAAAATAATGACCCTGAGGACAGGGCTCAAATGCAAGACCTCAGCGAGTTAATTATAAAGGGAGTCAAAAGTCAGTCCCAGGGTTCTGAAGTGTTGCTTAAATGCCCAATCTGCATAAGTAACCTAAGGCTTCCATTTGATCAAAAATAAATAAATAAATAAGACAGGAGGGTTTTTTTCTACCAGATAATAGGGAAAATAAACATCTTTAGGAGCTGGAATTCTCCTGATAACCTAAAAAAAAGAAAAGAAAAAAATTTTTACAAAGCTGAAATGAAAAGCTGAGATAAAATAAAAAGGTCTAAAAGAGGGTCTATAAAAGAATTCTTAAGGGAAACTCAAAATTGTTTGTAGAACAGGATGGAGAGAAACAAAACAAGGCTCACAGTTGCTATTATAGAATAGGGGGTTTAAAAAAAAACAGTGGCTTGGTATGTCTGGAAAAGCTGGGCAATCCAGTTAAAGCTAAAATGAAACGGGGAAAACTGCCTATAATTATGGAAAAACAGGGCCACCTTAAGAGGAAATACTTCCTATAGATAAGGGAAAAAGAAGTAAACATCTTTATAGCTCTTGATAAAATAAATAGGGGTATCAGAAGTTCCCTATGATGATGAGCCCTTGATAAATCTAAACACGGAACTTAAAGAAAAAAAAAATCAAATAATTAAAAACAGACACCAAGGGTTTCAAACCTAAATATTTTTAAGTAAGCTTCCTGTAGACTACAGATGGTTTTGTATGATAGATTTAAAAGATGATAGGACCCAAAATACAAAATCTCTTTGCTTTCAAATTGGAAAATCTGATAAATGGGGGAAAAAAAAGAAACAATATTGGTGAATGGTGCTTCCACAGGGATTCTGAAGCACCTAACCTATTTAGCCAAACACTTGAGTTCATACTGGAGGAGTTCACTTCTACCCCAGGGACTAAACTTTTACAATATGTAGATGACTTATTGGTATTGGGTAAAACTTTCAAGGGCTACAATAAATCTGCTAAATTTTCTGGGCCAAAAGGGGTTACGTATCTCAAAAAGTAAGTTATAATTCACTAAAAAGAAAGTTAAATATCTAGGTCATCTTTCCTTTTCTTTTTTTTCTTTTCTTTTCTTTTTTTTTTTTTTTTTGTTCCATACAACAGTTTACAAAAACTATCTAATTTTTATTTTTATTTCATACTTTCAAAAGAGACAAAAGAAACAAAAAAAAGGTGTGAATAATTGCCTAACTTTTGGGACAAGTGGGTAAAAATCAGATGTTGGAAACTCAAGTTTCATCTATATTTTGGGGGAAAGACTAAGGGAGCCCATTATCCATCTCCCCTATGGAAAGAGTCCCATAACTATGCCACCACAAAACCATATGTTTAAACTATAGGGGGCTTCGACTTAACATCTAATTTGTGAAATGTGATGTTTTGACAACAAATAAGCTCAAAGAGCTGTCTCAGGAGAGAAATTATAGAACTACTGTTTGGACAGCTGCAAAGTCCAAATGCTGCTCTAGCTCTGCCTACTCATGCTTAAGCAGACACGTAAGGTGGTGGGGATTACTTGTCAGCACCAGTCACGGTGGCATCATCATAAGAGGGTAACAGCACTGTCATGTCATCGCTGGTAACGTAAACCAGGACATCAGAAGAGTTCCTGCTGTTGATGTATCGGTAGCAGTTCCAAACGCAGCTAATCAAGTATCCCTTAAATGTCAAGATAATGCTGATAAGCAGAATAATAATAAGGACCAAACAGGTAGGATTCACTGACATGATATCTTCTCTATAAGGAAAATTGGGAAGCAGCTGTTGTATGTATTCTTGAATGGAATTTGGATAAACAAGCACAGTGATTGCAACTAAGGTGTTCAGGGCAAAATCGAAGATCTGGTAACAGAAGAATGGGATGATCGAGGCAACATGTTGCTTGTATGCTGCATATGTAACCATTGCGCATATCAGGATCACGAGAAGAGAAATCACAATAGCAATGCACATGTTGGCATCATCCATGAACTCAAAGTCCCCTCCTAGTTCAGACCTTGAAAAGTGGTACTGATCTGGGTCAGCCAGGGCACTCAGTAAAATCAGCAGTACCACAGCATTGAAGATCAGGTACCAGACGCCCAGCAGGATGGTGCCGGTGCGGACATGGCGGCACAGACAGCAGCTGTTGGAGTAGAAACGCGACCAGGGCGCGACAATCTTCATCGCTGAGAGCTGAGGGCACGGGGGGCACGAGCGCTCTGGAGTTGGCCCTGTCCCCGGTCCCCGCACTGCCGCTGCCGCCACCACCTCGGCCGCTTCCACCAGCTCTGAGGCTGCGAAGGGCTCTGACCCGTTGGCTGGCTCTGCGCCACCAGAACTCCAAACAGCCACGCCACGGGACCCCGCGCTCGGGAGGCAGCAGCCTAGGTCATCTTATTAGCGAGGGGAAACAAAGGATTAATCCAGAAAGGATTGAGGGAATTATGAGTTATACCAGGCCAAAGACAAAAAGGGAACTCTAAAAATTTCTAGGAATGGTGGGTTATTGTAGACTCTGGATTGACTCTTAATGCACATAAAACTAAAAGCCTTTATCTTGAGCTGCTAAAAGAGCTGGACCCCCACCTGTGAACAATAAAAGAGGTAAACATGCTGGAAAAACTTAAGACAGTCTCTAATTACAGATTCGGTTCTAGCACTCTCAGACTCTGGTTAACAGATTCACAAATTCTAAAGTATAAAGCGATACTATTGAAAAAAAGGATGATTTAGTTCTGACTACTGATGCTTGTTTAAATCCAGCTGGCTTTCTAGTGTAAGAAACAACAGGTGATCCTAAAGAGTTAGATAATAACTGCCTGGGTATTATAAAAGATCAGACCGAGGTCTGACAAGATTTAAGTGAGAAGCCACTCTCAGGAGGGCCAAACTGTGGATGTCTCTCCCCCAGTTTTGGAAGGCAAAAGGCATAATAAATATACAGTGGTTGATGGAAAAAATTGTTACCAAAAAAAGGGAGCCTGCCTAACAAATGGTCAGCTCAGTCTTGTAAACGCTTTGCCCTTCAAGGTATGCTTTTGAAATAGTCCACACTTTTGGAAAATGTGGAATGAGAGGGAACTAAAACAGCTAGGGAAAAGAATTAGCTCATAAAGGTCTAATCAAGAAACTTTTACAAAATCTCCTCTTACCTACAGAAATAGCCGTTAGCTATATAAACGGACATCAAAAGGGAAGTTCTTTTGAGGCTTTGGGAAACAGGCTGGCAGAGCAGGCAGCCAGGGAGGCTTCCCTGGAGGATAAGATCAGAATCCTCAGTCTCATCCCAACTGTACCTGAAGCCACTCCTAGGCCTGTGCTCACAGCAGATGAAATAAAAGGATGAGAGGGAAAGACACTTCTCAAGACAAAGATGGAAACTGGGTCCTTCCAGGTGGCAGGAAGGTGCTTAGCAAACCTGTTATGAGAGAATCAATGTCAATGTTACACCGGGAAAGTCACTGGGGAGCACAGGCTGTGGGGTATACATTGTTAAAGGTCTATGGGTGTATAGGTATCCATACTCTAGGCAAACAGGTCTGTAGGAGTTGTATCATCTGCCAAAAGATTAATAAAAGAACTCTGAGAAAACAAGCTCAAGGGGGAAGACCCCCAGGGCTGAGGCCCTTCCACAGTACAAGTGGTCTTCACAGATATGCCAAAGGTGGGAAAACTTGATCATCTAACTGGATGGGTAGAAGCCTACCCTGTAGTAAATGCCACTGCCAGGACTGTGATTCAGGTGTTATTAGGGCACATTATCTCCAGGTTTGGTCTGATTGAACATGTGGACTCCGATAACGGTAGTCATTTCATGTCAATAGTGGGGCACTACAGATTAAGTGGGACTTTCATACCCCATGACGTCCCCCTTCTTCTGGGAAGGTTAAAAAAAAATTGAATCAGACTCTTAAAAGACACATTGCTAAGCTAATTGCGGAGACTAAATTGCCTTGGACTAAATGCCTTCCTATAGCCCTACTTAAAATCAGGACAATGCCCAGGAAGGACTTAGGGTTATCAGCCTATAAGATGTTGTATGGAGTGCCATACCTGGGTGCATCTTCAGACCTCCCAACCATAGAAACTAAGGACAAATTTCTCAGGGAATATGTGTTATCTATCTCTTCCACTTTGCCTTCCTTAAGGCTAAAGGGACAGCCTTGTGTTCCTGATTTGAGAAGAAATGCTTTCAATTTTTCTCCATTTACTATGATGTTTGTGGTAGGTTTGGCATATATGGCTTCTGTGAGTTTGAGATAAGGTCCTTCTATACCTATCTTTCTCAGAGTTTTTATCATGAAAGGGTGTTGAATTTTATCAAAGGCTTTTTCTGCATCAATTGAGATGATGATGTGGCTTGTGTTTTTGCTTTTGTTGATGTGATATATTACACTGATTGATTTATGTATGTTGAAACAGGCTTGCATGCCAGGAATGAAGCCCACTTGATCGTGGTGTATGATCTTTCTGATTACTTGCTGGATTCTATTTGCCACAATCTTATTAGGAATTTTTGCATCTATATTCATTAAGGATACTGGCCTATAATTTTCCTTCCTGGTTAAGTCTTTGTCTGGTTTTGGGACTAAGGTAATGATAGCCTCCAAAAATGAGTTCAGTAGTATTTCTTCTCTTTCAACTTCATGGAAAAGGTTGAGAAGAATTGGAGTTAGTTCGTCCCTGAAGTACTGACAAAATTCTGTTGTGAAGCCATCTGGTCTTGGGCTTTTACTTGTAGGTACAGCTTTTATTACTGCTTTGATTTCTGTGTGTTAATGGGGTTGTTCAAGGTTTTTATGTCTTCATTCAATTTTGGTATTTTGTATGTGTCTACAAAGTCATCAATTTCTTCCCAATTCTTCAACTTGTTAGAATGTAAGTGTTCAAAATAATTTCTCGTAATATTCTGAATTTCTGCACTCTATTGTAATTTCACCCTTTTCATTTCTAAATGCGTTAATCTGCACTTTTTCTTTCCTTCTTTTTGTTAGTTTAGCTAGAGGTTAAAGTGCTTGCCTTTGCAAGGACTGAGTCAAGGGCTAAATATCTGAGTTTGATTTCCCATCACCGCATATGCCAGGTGTGGTGGCACATGCCTGTAATATCAGCGCTCAGGAGGCTGAGGTAGGAGGATTGCCGTGAGTCCAAAGCCAGCCTGGGCTCCATAGTGAGTTCAGGACCAGCCTGGGCTACAGAGCAATACTGTCTCAAAAAATGCCCAAAACAAAACAAAAAAACCATATTTTTAAGCCTTCTGATGCATTCACCTTACCAAATTAATCCCCCCAAATTTTGTATCAATTAACAACAAAAGTCCATTTCTTCCTCATGATCCCTGGTAACCTGGAAAACTAGATATTATAGTCAGTTTTTGTTTGTTTTTTGATACAAGGTCTCATTCTGTAGCCCAGGCTTGTCCTGAACTTTCTATGCAGTAGCCCAAGCTGGCCTTGGACTCTGCAATCCTCCTAGAGTGCTGGGATTACAGCCCAGATTTATGTGGTACTGGGGAATTGAACCCAGGGCCTTGCACTCGTGAGCCAAGTTCTTTCACCGCCATGCCAGTCCTTCAGCCCGTTGCCAGGTTTCATTGTTGCGAATTTGTTAGAAGGCAAGAATGCTATCTTCATGGGTTTTCCCCTAAAACATAAGCTTTACCTCACATTTACTGTTCATTTTTCTTCCGTGCTAAGTAGTTCAAGTCTATAGGTGAAGTCTCTAATATGTGCAGTGACTAGTCATTCTTACCACGTGTTCTTCTGCAGCAATGGCATGAAAGCTGAATGTCTTCCTCATATTTTTGTTTTCTCTCAAGTTAATTACAATTCTCAAAATGATTAAAATTAGAGTCTTCTTTTCTTCTGGGCATCCATACTATGTTAGTGTCTTGGTCACGAGACAGAACATGGAGCTACAATATGCAGGTTATGGAGAGTTTCTGACCGTTTCAAGGACCCTGAGGTATGCTACTGAGAAGTTAACTTTTGGCTTTGTTGGCATCTTCTTTCAGGGTCTTTAAAACCTGGTCCACTGAAACTGCCTCCTGTGCTCCTTTCCCCAGTCATAATCAGTTGCCATTGTGATGCTTGCATAGTAAATCCCAGCTCCTTATCAAGAACCACCTCTGGAACTGTAGTCAAGTTGATAGCATCTGCCCCCCCAGGAGGGGAACATAAAGCTTTCTGCCTCTATTGTGACCATCGTGCCCTTGGAAGGGCACCACAGTCCTGGCATCTTCAGTCTCTATGAGGACTTCTCTTGTTTTGGGACAAAATGGGTCAGCCACTGGAATATGGCACACTCCACTGGCACGGGAATGACTTCCATCATAGAAGGTCAGAGGCTCATGGTGGTCCTGTCAACGAACTGACCGATCATGACAATGTTGCTAGCTAGATCTCATCCCTCAGGGGCCACAGGCTGTTGTGACTGTCACACGCATACAGACCTCTTCCTTCAAAGCCTAGATATCTGCCTGGTAGGTGACTTTTGAAGACACGATGGTACGCTGCCTCCCGTGTCTTGCAAGGATGCCACCAGCATTTTTTCTGGTCCCAAATTGTGGCAATGAATGACTTAATATATGGAGTATCCATGTATTTTACAGTTCTTCCTTCTGATCTCTCTGGATCATCCAGGCCTGTTCCACCAATTATTCCAATCTTCACAGCCATGGTGACCATGACAGAAGCCATGTCAGTCTGGGAGGAGGCTGCAGTGAGTGTGAGCAACTACTCACTTTTTTATTTATTTATTTTGAGACAGGGTCTCGTTCTGTAGCCGAGGCTGGCCTTGGACTCACGGTTATCCTCCTGTCCCAGCCTCCTGAGTGTTAGGATTAAAAGCCTACGCCACCACACCTGCTTCTGTGGTGCTGGGGAATTGAACTTGGATACTTAGTGCTTGATTTAGTCCTTGCTAGGCAAGTGCTTTAATGGCTGAGCCATTCCTCCAGCCCACTTTAATCTTGGTGATGGCTACACAATGCTTCACTTTCTGAAAATCCATCAGGGAATGTCTATATACTTTTATGTGCTATATTTCAGGGAGAAGTTTATTATGAGAAGAACCTCATGTTGTGCTGGCACCTGGTTGGAATACTCAGGGGCTTGTGTTTCCAAAGCCTGGTTTCCTGGCTGAGCTGGCCAGGACTCTGGCCAACAAGCTCACCTAAGGCCTCTCCATGGGCTCCAACCTAGCTTAGCCTTGTTCCACGTGGGCAGCCCCTGCTGATTCCTCAGGCCCCAGGGTGGGGGATTGTCGTTTCTTGTACTGGGGTTGGGACCGAGGGCCTTCACACTGAGCTACGTCTAGAACTGTGAGAGGGGATAACGGGATGGTAGGCAGTGAAAGATACAGGCTCCCCCAGAAATGGAGACACTACTAGAAAGCAGAATTATAGAAAAGGCATCTGGCTATAACCCCATGACAGCCTGTAGCTGACCACTCCCCAGAACTACTTAAGTAGTTAAAAAATAATAGGGTGAAAGATCTTAAGGGAAGAGTACTTCTAAAGTTATGGGTGGAGAACACAGCAACCGGCCTTAGTGACCAAGCTGCTCAGCACAGAACCGCCTCTTGCCCAGCTATATAGAAGCGCCTACACAGCAAGACACAATGGTGACCCACACTTCTGGTCTCCCTTCTGACTGGCACAGCGTTAGCCTCCTTCTCTGCCTTTGTTTTTTCCTAATAATGTGTTCTCTTCACAGCCTTCTTCTCATCTTCTGCAAATTTCTCTCCAAGATTGAAGGCACACAAACTCAGCAGAGAGGCCCAACAGAGTTGCAACCTGGTAGCACAACTACACACATAGCCCACTTTTACTTCTTACTTTGTGACGGGGTCTTGCCAAGTCACCAAGCTGCCCAGGCTGGGCTCATACTGTGATCTCCCTGCCTTGGCCTCGAGTGTTGGGGATTACAGGCATGCACCAGCAGACAGGCTCAGGCTCCAGCTCCAGCATGTCTCCTGCGGCAGCTTTCCCAGTCACCTCCCTGGTCTCTTCCTTGGTGAGTGCATTAAGATCTCGATGGCAGGAACTGTACTTTCCACTTATTCCTGGCCCCTCAGGAACTCAGAGAGCTGGCAGAATGAACCCAGCATGCCACTCACTGGGACACACCGTGACACCGTGGCAAGGCCTGGACCTCTGCCAATGCTGCCTGGCCTCTAGGATCCCCCGCCCATTCCACATGTCTCTGTGATGGGGGTCTGCTGTGTGCCAGTCTGCTGTTGTAGCTCCGGGGGGCTGGGGACTGGTAGAGACCTGGGTACAGTGTGCTCACCTGAAGTTTGGGTTCTTTCAAAAGGCAGAATTTACAGGAATTATAACAAAAAGGATCTACTCAGAATGCTTACAAATCTGAGAACAGAGATAGCCCAAGATGGCGGCCTGCACGTGTGAGAGCTGGAGTGACCAGTGGCTGCTCGGCCGCGAAGCAGAACACCGTCTGGGCGTCTGGGACTAGAGGGGAGCTGGTGAGAGTCTGCTGCAGATCTTGGTGGTTCAAAGAACAATGGTTAAGACTGGAGACTAAAGACCAGTGGCTGAAGATCAGCCACAGGCAGACAGGCGCAAGGCTGGAACAAATCTGTGATGAAGATCTGTGGCACCCAGAGACAACTGCGAAGGTGAGAGCTTTTCCAGAGGAAGAAGCCGTAACCATCTTCCTTCTTCCTTCCTTTTATACCATTCAAGTTTCAGTTGGTTTCTCCTCCCTCATTACAGATCACTCACACGTTAATCCAGGCGTGGTTCCTGACTGCCTCAAGTTGACATAATCTCTCCAATGATCACAACGCCCATGATCCTGGCACCTTGGGAGACTGGGGGAGAAGATGGAAAGTTTGAGCCCAGCTAGGCAACAGTGAGACCCCGTGTCAAATAAATAATAACTAAGGGCTGAGGATACACCTCAGAGTGAAGACCTTCAGTAAAAATCCCAGTACCAAAATAATTGAAAAATAAAAAAAGACTCTGGAAAAACCCTTGCTCCTTTGTGAGGGTTTGCAACTAGACTCTGGGCTCTATCCATCTGCTATTCTAGGCCTACAACTGAATGACTGAGCAGACAATTTAAAGAAGAGAGGAAGAAGTTTATTGTGTTGAGCAGACCCTGGTTTCATTACAGTACCGGCAATGCCTTCAATCCCCTCTGGGGGCAGGGACCTTCAGATACCCAACACTCCCTGCTGCTGCTGAGGGGCAGCACCTGAACATGTGTTGCATTTAGATGGAGCAGGATCACAGTAAAGTAGGCTCGTTATAAAGGCTTTTAAAATTATATAATTTCTTTAAAAATCCCAAGCTTTGTCTCCATTTTTCCATGTTAACTGTCTGGAAAATACAGTACTTGGTGACTTTCTGCTCCAAACTGCAATTTTTTATTTACTTATTTTTTGAGATAGGGTCTCACTCTGTAGCCCAGGCTAGTTTTGGTCTCATGGCAATCCTTCTGCATCAGCCTCCCAAGTGTTTGAGTGTGCCACCACACCCAGCTTATGTGGTGCTGGGGAACTGAACTCAGTGCTTAAAGACTATGATACTCCTTCAGTTCCCCCCACCTTTTTTTTTGGAGACAGGGTCTCGTTCTGTAGTCCAGACTGGTCCTGAACTCACTATGTAGCCCAAGCTGGCCTCAAACTCACAACAATCCTCCTGCTTCAGCCTCCTGAATGCTGAGATTACAGGTGTGCGTCACCACGCCTGGCTTCCAAATTGTCAACCTTAAGTTAATTTATTTTGATTCTGTTGCTATTAGGAGGAATTACGCCCATGTCTCGGATATCTAAATGATGACAGTAAGGCAAAGCATAAAATCCTGGTGGAATGAAGTCCTTGGACCATACCCTAACTCACGTCCCACTTATCCTGCATCACTACGAACTGGGAAAGTGCAGCATGCAAAACCATGACCACAGAGTTTAAACTTAGGAACTACTTCCAGGTGGCAGGCAGCTCAAAGAAGTAGATCTTGGGGTTTGTTTTCGTAAAGGGTTGGCACTTCACCCAGGGCACTGCCACCACACAACACACATGAGTCCTTGTGAAACACAAAAGCCACAAAGGAAAGAGAAATGCATACCTGCCAGAGACTTGGAAATAGTATCAAGGACCCAGCTAAGGGTGTCTCGTTTGCAAATTCAAGCAGGTGATTAACAAAGTGCTAATTAGGATCCTTTCCTCACTACATTTAGGCAGAGAAAACACGAATTTTCTTTTTTTTTTGAAACAGGGTCTTATTCTGTAGTCCAGGTTGGCTTCAAACTCACAGCAGACCTCCTGCCTTAGTCTCCTGAGTGCTAGGATTACAGGCGTGCGCCACCATGCCCAGATTACATGGTGCTGGGGAATCAAACTCAGGTACTCAAATGCCTTAACCACTGAGCCATTCCTCTAGCCTGAAAACATGAATTTTAATAAAAAACTGTTACCCTACCAAACTATACATGTGACAAGCTATCTTTACTCTGATCATTACCCAAAAATGCCCCAGAGAATCAAGTACTTAAAAAAACAACTATTAAAATTAGACAACACTAGAACACATATTTAAATAACTTTGCAATGACACCCCTCAATTTTTGATTCACCACCACTTCTGTAACCAAGATAAAGTTTCTACCAGGTGGCTTTGCCCTTACACTTCTCCCACAACATTCTATCCGGAAAAAATGGACTTGGATCCCCTTGTCATTTGTGAGTTGGATTATTCCTTTTAATCATTCAGGCAAAACTAGGCAGAGTGACTTAAGAAAAAGATGGCTTCCCGGGGGAGGGAGGGACACCATGCTTGTGCCAATGGAAGCGCATACTGGTCTGTTTCAAGTGAAGGGGTCAGGAAAGTACATTTTCTGGCTAAAGAAACTTAAGAATTTCCCTCTTCTCTGACCTGGGCTAGCCTGTTCCAAAACCTACTCTCCTACCTCCAGCTCTCAGCCCCCTCTCACTCAGGGATTTAGGCCCCCAAACCAGATAGAAGTTGCTCAGGCAGAGCCTACACAAGGTTGAGAATATGAGGATGTAAATAGAGCAGAGGAAATGAGGCTTCCTTAAAGAAACCATTTCTTAACATACATAATATAGGGGGGCTGGAGGAAAGGCACAGTGATTAAAGCGCTTGCCTTACAAGCACAAGGCCCTGAGTTCAATTCCCCAGCACCACATAAAGCTAGGTGTGGTGGTGCAAACCTGTAATCCCAGCACTTGGGAGGCTGAGGCAGGATTGTCCTGAGTCCAGTTCAAGGCTAGCCTAGGCTACAGAGCAAGACTCTGTCTCAAAAAAAAAAAAAAAAAATACATAATATATACCACCTATACTGTCCCATGAGGCGAGCTGACACAGTCAAGTGATGCCAGTGCATTTGGGCCTGCAAACACCGGATGTTCAGTGTGAAATGCAACACTGGGCAGTCTTGCCAACTGCAAGGAGAAGCAATACAATGCCAGCACCCTCCGTGTGCTAAGTGTTCTATCCACTTTCAACCAAAGACCAGAGGTCCTAACCATGGTGTGCCCCACAGCCCTGGAAATGGGCCCCAACTGCTCAGAGCGTAAGATCAGGCTCACACTGTTGCATGTCATTCTGACCTGCCCCGTCATTTCTTCCTACTCTGCCAATGATTCAGGAAGGGAACTTCCCACCTGGGTATGCTGAGAGAAAAAGCCCACTGCACAGGGTGCTGGCCAAGAGCAACACACTGGAACAGGTGCACAGCTTGAGCTCTTTGCACCATGGGTTCCGTTTCTTGGGAACAAATCTCTTCCTGGTCTTTCCAGTCACACACACCTCCCGAGAATACCTCACAAAGCTGATTGGAGCATGCCCTAGTGGGCAGAACATTCCCAGGTCTAATTTATCGGAAGTGATGAGGCCCCACTGAGCAAATCAAAGCAAGCAGCTGGGAAAGGCAGGGCCCAGTTTACTTGGAAGCAAGTTGGGTCTTTTAGAGCTCAGCATCAACTATTAATAAGGTTTATGTCAGGGAGGTGACAGGGACAACTACACAAGGGCACACATCTACAGAGGATATCTCAGTGCCTTCCTTCTGTGCAGAACGTGCACAAGCGACTTGGTAAGAAGACACAGGATCACTGGCCAGTGGAAGCAGCACTCAGCCTGGGCGTTTCCTGCAATAACCCATAGAAACCCCCCAACCCCAACATACTCACTGCCGCCCACAGCTGGAGACAAGAGGGGGCAAACGCCCTTCATTAAGCTTAATAAACTGTGAAGAGGAAGGAGTTCCTGATTTTCTTCATCCCGTCTCTACAGCTGTTAAGGGCAGGCAAGGCACCAACCTGGGAAACCAAGCCACAGCCTTGCCTGCAAAGTCAAAAGGCGTGGTGAAATATGTCTGCTGTCCCGGCACTTGGAGGCTGAGCCAGGAGGAGGAAGCATCCAAAGCCAGCTTGCCAACCTGGGATATCCATGGAGACCCTATTCAAAACCCCAAACTGAACATCAAACCAAATTTTTAAAAAAGCTACTTCAGGATGGGAGGCTCCTATGCCAGTGAGTGCAAACGGAAATAAAAAATAAGTTATGGACTGCACATCAATGAATTACCTGGCTTAGAAAGGTGAGGATTCGGCTAGCCTTCACATTTGCTCCTCCTATTTTTGGGGGGCTACTGGGGATGAAATCCAAGGCCTCACTACACTAGCAAGGGCTCTCCCACTCAGTGTTCCCCAAATCTTCTTCACATTTTTAAAAAGCAGGCAAGCTAAAGGAAAAAAAAAAGCAGGCAAACTAGGAAGAACAAGCCCCTGTGAATTGAAGGCAAGTGTGGTGAATCCACAGACGATCAGAGGGGGCGCCTCACAGTTGCTCAGTCCAGCAGCATATCCAGGGACCCTACAGCATGTCCGTAAGCCAAGGCCCCTCCCACTGGGTCAACCCTGAGCCAGCACAGTGAAGACACACAGCGGCAAGCCAGGGCTGACGGTGCTACACGGCACAGCTGCATCCCACCAGAACAGCTGAACGCTGGCAACTTCTGCAAGCCCAGGGCACCCCAGGGGCTACGTGAAAGGACCACAGGACCCAGTACAGAAAAACTTGAGTTCCATGGTCAGAATCCTGCCCAGTCTTACATCCGGGGACATTTTGTGAAGAGTCCAAGCCACTTGTCCCTGGGCCTGAGAGAGAACGCTACATGGGAAAGGGCAGACAATGAGGTGAGTGTCCTGAGGGAGGCCAAGTCCTCTGGGATGGACCACTAGGGGGCTTTGTATGGCTATGTCCAGTTGGAACATGGTCAACAGACATTTCTCTTTTTTTAGAAAGTGAAAAGAAAAATCAAAGACTTTCAGAAATATAAAATTGTTTACAAAACAATTAAGAAAGTTCACTGGAACTGGATGGGGAATAAGAAAAAAGTTTTCATTTCAAATTAGCTGCAATGGTACTGATGATTTATAGGAGAAAAGAGCCCCATCCTAATCGTCCCCAGCACCCCAGGGCACACCGTACCTGCTATTCGTCCTACCCTCACCCTGACCACTCTCACCCTGTCCCATAATTCATCTGCCTTCCCAATGCACCGTGCTGGCCCTGAGGTACAGGCTTGTGGGTGGGTTCTGATTAAACATTGAACCTGACATAGGAGGAGATTGTGAGGACCAGAGGGATAACAAGGAGCACGGAGCGCACTGTAGGAACTTCCAGGTGTGCAACCTAGGATACGGCCTCTGGTGGACGGACCCAGCCTGGGGGTGCATCTGAGGTGCATCCTGCACTGCAGGCAAACTGAGGTAAGGAAAACATGGTGGCTCCACTGGCCTCTGTCCCAGGACAGGGCTGCAAGTGTGTGCTCTTGGGTGTTGGCTCCAAAGGATTCATTTACTTCCAGCTGCCACCACCATTTCTTCCTCTGGCGAGGAGACTGCTCTTCAGAGTCCCAAAAGATCAGCATCTGTCTTCGTCTGAGGTACAGATCTATTAGATCCTTGACCCCAAAGATCCAGTGCCCACTGGTGTGCACAAGTCAAAATCAAATGCACAGGATCAAAAGGGGCAGCACATTTGCCCAGTCAGTTTGTCAGCAGTTGTATAGACAGATCAGGAAAAACTAGCATTTAGTATAAAAACTGTTCGTCAAACGGTGCCATTTCAATCTTCCCCGAGATCATAGTTCTTCACGTATCTGAGATCCTTTGAAGTAGAAAGTAAAACAGATTATCCTTCGGGTACACAAAAACAGAGCAGACAATTATAACCTCACCTCCTCTTGATCCCTTTTTACATTTTAGGTTGAGTGTTTTTGCATTACATTTTTAAAGCAGGGCCGGAGGAATGGCACAGTGGCACTTCAATGCTTGCCTGGCAAGCCCAAGTCCCTAGTTTTGATTCCCCAGCATCACATAAAGCCGAGGATGGTGGCGCACATCTGTAATCCCAGCACTCGGGTGGGTGGCTGAGGCAGGAGGATTGCCAAATCCAAGGCTAGCTTGGGCTACACAGGGAGTTCAGGAGCAGATTGGGCTACAGAGCGAAACCCTGTCTCCAAATAACATGACATGACATGACATGACAAAACATAACATAAAATTTTGACAGCAAATTTGATTATTTTTAACTGACTCATTCATTGACTGACTGACCTGGCTTATGTGGTGCTAGGGAATGGAACTTGGGTACTTAGTGCTTGACATAGCACTTGCTAGGCAAGTGCTTTAACAGCTGAGCTATTTCTCCAGCCACTCAAAAATGCTTTTTCAGACCAATCTATACTTTGTCTTGATCTAAGTTTGTTTATTCACTAGTGCCTTGACAGATTTAATGAAAAAATCTGGAATCTGACAAGAACTTCTGAAAAGAGCAATTACAAAATTCATAAATCCAGATAGCACTAAGCACAGACACTCTTTCCCCATGGAAAAAAAAAAAGAAAGAAAATAGGCATGAGTGAAATGTTTAGAAGGTCAAATGGAAAAGTACCAAGAAAAACACACACTGGTGGACATTGGGGCAGGGGTCTGAGGGTGGGCAGGGGTCTTCTTCTTTTACTCGTGAGTGCCCAGTTTTCACAGGGACCAGAAGAGACACAAAGAAACACAAAAGGAGCCCTTCGCCCAAACCAAAGGTTTGCCTGTACCTTCCCAGCTCGGCTCTTCTGTTTTCTCCTTGTGCAAGATTCCCTTTTCTTTCTCCTTCTGAAAGCGGATCTGCAACTGTTTGATCTCCTGATCATAGTCCTGCCACTCTGGGACAATGCGCACAGCAGCCTCCAGCTTGGGCTCTTTGGTCATTGGGTTATTACACTGTGAAAACCAAATGGACTCAATTCAGCTGAGCTGGAGAAAAGGGTCCATTATGCAGACCCTTATGCAGAACTCACAGGCACCTCTTGGGTTACCTGTCCTAGCACGGCCAAGAGAGCAATACTGAGGGACTAAGTGACCAATGAGCAGAAGCTGCACACAGTGGGATGCTCAAGGCCACACCGATGCCCTCCGCAAGTTGTAGGGACTCCTGGACAGCCGGAACAGAGCCAAGTGACAAGGCGAGCTTGGCAGGTAGCAAGTGGAGAAAACACTTCCAGGGGACTTGGATTCCTGCCACTACGCAATAACAAGGCATCAAGATGACTAGGGCCACCAGGTGCCCAGTCACACACCACACAGGGCTAGGGTGCGGGACAGAGGCATGGGCAGCGTACCAGATCGATGGTCTTTGCCCTTTTCTTGGAGGCATCATCACACCATGTTTCACACCACAGCCATTCTTGAGGAAGGGACTTGATAGGTACCTGATGGATCATGTTATTGGGCAAATCCTGTTTGGTAAAGAAAAGGAAAAATAAGAGTTTAAAGTTCTCGAGGAAATTTAAATAAATGCAATGTAAAAAGCTGTGAGTTTATCTGGTCACTATGAATCATGTGTCAGCCACAAATTTTTATTTATTATTTTATTTTGTTTTGTTTTGAAACAGGGTCTCACTCTGTAGTCCAGGCTAGTTCTGAGTTCACTACGTAGCTCAGAGTGGCCCTGAACTCACAGCATTCCCCCCCTACTCCATTCTAGGAGTACAGGTGTGCTCTACCACACCTGGCTTTAGCCACAAATTTTAGGGGTCAGGTATAGCTCAGTGGTTAGAGACTGCCTGCCTAGCATGCACAAGGCCTTGGGTTCAATTTCTTAGCACCACATAAAAGACTTGCTGGATATGGTGGCACACACTTGGGAGGCTAAGACAGGAGGACTGCCATGAGTTCAAGGTCAGCCTGGAATACACAGTGAGTTCAGAACCAGCCTGGACTTCAGACTGAATCCTTATCTCAAACACACAAACACAAATGTTTAGAACTAAAAGGTCCTTACTAAAGGCCTTAGAAATGAAGGAGTTTATCTATAGTCTTTTGTAAATGTCAAAAAATGTAAAATTTATATAAGCAACTGAAAATTCTATCAATAATAAGCAACCTCCCAAAAAAGACTAGTTAAAATTCACAAATAACCTATACCTAGAATCTTCTCTGTGATGTCAACTCTAGGAAAAACGCTCCTGTTCACTTTTCAAAGTCAACCAAAATAGATTGTAAATTCTTACAATTTACAATTATCCAAAAATAAGCTCTGAATCTCCCTCATCTTCTGGGCCTTGCTCCCAAATGATGAGCTGACATTTCTGAGTTCATCACAATAAAATGTTCCATTGTCTTCAGGCTTGCATGGACAAAACACTGGTACCAGGGGTATAAAATGTACAGAAATGACTAACAGGGATACTTGGGAAAAAAAGACCCAATCAATCTCTCCTAGCTTTGTATATAATGGTAAAAAACAGATGATGGTTTTCTTTACCAAACTTTGTCAAGAAACTAAAATTTAAAATTAAAGTATCAGATACTCATCTTGATGTATCCTAATTTCACTTCATGTATTAGGAACTATTAAAACTTGTAGCACTGCAGAATAAAACTGAGTCTACAGTATATTTATATATTTTTTTCTTTTTTTCCTGTTTTTTTTTTTTTTTTTTTTTTTTGAGACAGGGTCTCGCTCTGTGGTCCAGGCTGGTCCTGAATTCACTTCAGAGCCCAGGCTGGCCTTGGACTCACGGCAATCCTCCTGTCTCAGCATCCCGAGTGCTGGGATTACAGGCATGCGCCACCACGCCCAGCTTATGTGGTGCTGGGTAATCAAACTCGGGTACTTAGCGCTTGGCTTAGCACTTGCTCAAGCTCTTTAACTGCTGAGCCATTCCACCAGCCCTTTTTTCCTGTTTTTGAGACAGGGTCTCGCTCTGTAGTCCAGGCTGGTCCTAAACTCACTGGTATAGCCCAGGCTGGCCTTTGATTCAGGACAATCCGCCAGTCTCAGCCTCCCAAGTGCTGCGATTATCACTGCTCTTGGCTTTATGTGGTGCTGAGGAATTAAACTCAGGGCTTGCAAGTGCTTTAACCACTGTGCCACTCCACAAGTTCCTAAAGTATATTATCAATTCCCATTTGATCCTCTGCTTGGGAAAGAGAGGAACTCCACTTCCAGCACTGGCATATAGATGAACAGACAGAAAGACAATGGCAGCTATGACATGGGGCTGGGATGGGACTCAGGAGAGGTGTATACAAACAAATGTGAGGCCCTGGGTTCAAAACATACCCACCCACACACCCACACCAACACATGAAAAGAACAACATATAAGAGAGCTAATAAGACAGTAAGGAATTACTGCACTTAGGGAGAACAAAGGCCCATGAAAACAATGCTGAAATTGGGGGCTTTCTGAGAATTATACGCTGCTTAGTAAGGTTTTCTGAAGTTTTTTTTTTTTTTTTTTTTTAATAGCCAGTCAGGCCTGAGGAAAGAACTGTATATAAGGCCTGTGATGACTGAGGGGGATTCTGGGGAGATCAATTTTGAATGGGAATACTAAAAGACCTTGCCCCAGGATGCAGAGTGAACCAGAACAAAGCCTATAAAAGACTGCACCCCAACTTCAAATCATCAACATCCTTTTGCTAGGCCAAGTGATGAAGGCCTACAATACCAGGACTTCGAAAGGCTGAAGTAAGATGATCACAAGTTCAAGCCCAGCAGAGGCAAGCAAGCAACTTAAGTGAGTCCCTATCTCAAAATCAAAACCAAAAACTGGGCTTGGATTAGGGGAAGGGCTGAAGGAACAGCACAGTAGTTAGTTAGAGCAAATGCCTAGCAAGCACAAAGTCCTGGGTTTGATTCCCTAGCACCACTAAGCCAGTTGTGGAGGTGCATACCTGTAACCCCAGTTCTCAGGAGGCTGAGGCAGGAGGACTACTGTGAGTTTGAGGCCAGCCTGTGCTACACAGTAAATTCAGTTTCAGCCTGAACTACAGAGTAAAACTCCATTAAAATAAAACAAAAAACAAAAAACAAAAACAAAAAAAAAAACTGGGCTGGCGATATAGCTCAGTGCGAAGGCCACGGGTTCAAGACAGCATCGTACACTCATTCTCTCTCTCTCTCTCTCTCTCTCTCTCTCTCTCCCTCTCTCTGTCTTTCTCTCTCTCTCTCTCTCTCTCTCTCTCTCTCTCTCTCTCTCTCTCTCTCTCTCACACACACACACATACACACACACGCAAATACACATCCTAAATCTGGATTAAAGCAATCCAGGATAGCCAATGCCTCCAAATTCATGACAAAAGGATAAGTTCTTTCAGATGATACCATTTGTATATGCCTTAAATTATTTCCACAAATAATTCTGCAAAAAAGCCCACCCAACATACTTTAGAAAATAAACAAATATATGAGACACAAAATGAACAAAGCGATACAAGTGACAAATACGAAAGTCATATCTGCAGCAGCTCCCAAACTGAGAAGTGCCAGACTCCACATAGACTTCAGAGTGGATACACTCACCATGTACAAAACTTTAAAAAAGACTGGGAACTTCAGTACTGAACTGAAAACCAAAAAATACAAATATTCATAGACACGTACAATTAAATATAAAACCAAAATACAAACAAAATGGGGCTGGAGGAATGGCTCAGTGGTTAAAGCACTTGCTTGTCAAGTGCTAAGTAGCCGAGTTCGATTCCTCAGCACCAAATAAGCTGGGTGTGGTGGCTCACACCTGTAATCCCAGCACTTGGGAGCCTGAGGCAGGAGGATTGCCCTGAGTCCAAGGCCAGCCTGGGCTCCATAGTGAGTTCAGGACCAGCCTGGACTACAGCGCGAGACCCTGTCACAAAATAAATAAATAAATAAATAAATAAATAAATAAATAAATAATAAAAAACCAAAATACAAACAAATACAAGAATAAACACATTAGATGGGAAACAATAAAAATGAAAAAAACTAAGAATAAGGAGACCTTAAAGCAAGGGAACAGAGAAAGCTACAGAAATCAGAACCCAGTGAAAGCAGTTTCACATGTGTGCACTGGGAGGCCAGAAGGAGAGAAGGGGCAGAAGCTGCAGACGAGTTCCCACACCCGACCAAGCAAATCAGCAGAAAGCCTCGTAGACTGAAGGAATATGGCTCAAGGATTAAAGTGCTAGCCTAGTGAGAGCTAAGTACCTGAGTTCCTTCCCCAGCACCACATAAGCCAGGTATGGTGGGACAGGCCTGTAACCCCAGCTCTCAGGAGACTGGGGCAGGATTGCCATGAGTCCAAGGCCAGCCTGGGCTCCATACTGAGTTCAGGACCAGCCTGGGCTGCAGAGCAAGACCATGCCTCGGAAAGAAGGAAGGAACGAAGGAAGGAAGGAAGGAAGGAAGGATAAAAGAAAAGAAAGAGAAGTAAGCAAGCAAGCCTAGTAAGATCACTTGGGAAAAACTAACACGGAAACCTAGTTACTGAAAAACCCAGGCTAAACAAACTCCATGACAGGCTTCAGACCCACCAGAAAAGTTAGTAGGCCTAAATTCCAGTTTCCCAGAATAACAAGGCAGCTACAGGAAAAACCACAAGTTGCTCAAGGCTGAAGCTAGCTCTGAGACCACCCTTAAATCAGCCAATCTGAAAAGTGTAAAAACATACATTTTTGCTGACTGGGAAGATGTAGAAAAGGAACATACATTGCCTATGACAGAGACAGGCCTTGACAACAACCAATCAGGAAAAAGGTCAGGAAATGTCGCTGACATTCACGCAGTAGGGGTTACATTCCTGCAGTTAGAAAACTAGGGCCTGGAGGCCATAGATAGTTGCTTAATAATAGTTAGCCAATTATATTGTAATAAAAATGTATTTGCCTAATGTTTATCTAATCATGTAACTGCAAAGTTAGAAACTCCCCATTCTTTGCTCAAGTTTGAGAAAAGCCCTGCTTTGTTTGCTGTTTGGGGCTCTGGGCACAGAACCACTGTGTTGGTGAAGTCTGAGAACTCGAGCTTGGGCCCGCCCGAGCTTAAGCCTTAATAAAGGCTCCTTGCTTCTGCATATGTGCCTTGGTCTCCTGGTGGTCTCTCTGGGGTCTTTACGATCTGGGCATAACAGTTTTGTCATGAGAAATTTGCTAAAAGCCAATACGAATCTTAAACATGTCCTGAAGAGATACACAATCTTCAAAGGAAAAACAATTAGAATGGCAAATAATCTGAAAGAACTGAAACACTAGAAACCAAAAGATAATCTGTTCAAAACCCTGTACAACTAAGTACCTGTCAGGCTGTGATGTAAAATTCAGTGAAAACACCCATCAAGAGTGATGTAAAAGCAAAAGAACAGAGCTGGGCTCTTCCCTTCACGCACTCACACAATTAACTCAAAATAACCCTGAACATGAGCATCTAAGTTACAAAATTCTTAAAGGAAAACATAGAGGAAATCCTTTTAACGTTGGACTTGGCAATGATTTCTTGGATATGACAGCAAAAAGACAGGTAACAGTGACAAAAACACTATGGGAGAAAACATTTGCAAACTGTTCACTTGGTGGGATTACTTTGTTTTTTTGAGAGGGGGGCATGAACCCAGGACCCTCATATCTCAGCACATGCTCTCCTACTCAACGACACCCTCAGCCCCTGCAAATTATGTACTTGGGAAGGGATTAATACTCATGATACACAAAGAACTCCAACAACAACAAAATGAGATGAATTAATTAAAAAATGAACACTAAACATTTCTCCAACATCATACAAATGGTGAAAGCACATGAAGCAATGCTTAATATTGCCTGCCACTAGGGAAACAAAAACTAAAATTACAGTATGACCCTACAGCTCAAATCACTTATGGTGTCAATTTTTTTAAAAAAGGTTTTTGTTTGTTTCAAAGAGGGTGTTTTTATTTTGAAAACCAGGACAGGGGATAAAAGATTTTATTAAATGGAAGAGGGCACCAGAAGGAGTTTTTAAAAATTAATTATTTATTTTTTATTTACACATCATCTCCTTCTTTCCTTTCCACCCTCTCATCCTCCCCCTTTCCCTTTCCCTGTCCACAAAGTCCACCTTATTTTCTTCCACATCTCTTATATTTTTTATGGTTTGGTTTTCTCCTATTATAAAAATTATATGATATTTAACTTTCTGGGTCTGACTCATTTTGCTGAGTATAATGTTCTCAAGGTGCATCTATTTTCCTACAAATGACTCAAATTTGTCATTCTTAACAGCAGAGTCATATTCCATTGTGTATATATACTGCATCTTCTTTATCCAGTCATCTGTACTTGGGCACGCTGGCTTCTTTCAAGAGTTGATTCTTACAAACATTGTGCTGCTATAAACACAGGTATGCATAGATCACCACAGTATGGTGACTTTAACTTTTTTGGGAAGATGCCCAGAATAAGTATAGCTGGGTTAAATGGAATGTCGATTTACAGTTTTCTGAGGAATCTCCTACTTGGGAGTTTTTGACAATTATTTTTATGTTTTTATATTTTATTTTCTTATTTTGAGAGAGGGTCTGGCTCTGTAGCCCAAGCTGGCCTGGGACTCACAGCAATCCTCCTGCCTCCACCTCTAAGTGTGCCACCACACTCAATTTACGTAGTGCTGGGGAACTGAACTCAGGTACTTAAGTGTTTTGCTGAGTCATTCCTCCAACCCTTGATGATTATTTTTAAAAAGGATGACAGAGAAGAGCAAAGTAGCAATGCTGTAGTTTGAATCTGGAGTGTCCCCCAAAAGCCTGATGTTCCTATGGATACTGTGGAGGGTAGGGTTAGAAGGTGGGGCCTGGCTGGAAGGGGCAGATGCTTGGGGCTTGACCTGGAGAGGCGTGTGTTGGTTCTGCCCTTGCTCCCAGTTCTCTCTGTTTCTCTGTTTCATCATGCTGTGAGGATCTCTGTTTCCAGAATTCTGGTTCCAGCTCCAGCAGCCCTTCCATGTGATTCCAGCTTTTTCCAGCTTCCACCCCTGAGAGAACTGAGACCCTCTGAAGCCATAAGCTACAATAAATCTTTCCTCCCTAAGTTGTGGATGTTGGGTACTAAGTCACAGTGATGAGAAAGGAACTAAGATAACCAGCTACTAAAGATACTGGGGAAATGGAAAGCCTAGTCTATTTCTGGCCACTGTGTAAAACAGTTTGGCAGCTCCTTAAAAAGTAAAGCATAGGACCCCATATTATTAGCAATGTTCACAGTAACATCTACAGATAATAGTCTAAAGGTAGAAACAAGAATAGATGAATGAATACATAAAGTGATATGTACATACAATAGGATATTATTCAGTCTTAGCAGGAAGAAAATTCTGACATATCAATATTAAGCTTAAAAACATTTTACTAGCACTGGAGGTATAGCACAGTGGTTAGAGTGGCTGCCTAGCAAGCCCAGGGTTCAATTACCTAGATAAACTGGGTGTGGTAGTACATGCCTGTAATCCCAGCACTCAAGAGGATTACAAACAACTTAATGATATGTTAGAAAAATTAGATATAGAGCTGGAGGAATGGCTCAGTGGTTAAAGGGTTAAAGTGCTTCAAGTGTTAAGTCCCCAAGTTCAATTCCCCGGCACTACATTAAGCTAGGCGCGGAGGTGCAAGCCTATAATCCCAGCACTTGGGAGGCTGAGGCTGGAGGATTGCTATGAGTCCAAGGCCAGTCTAGGCTACATAGTGAGTTCAGAACCAGCCTGGGCTACAGAGGAAGACCCTGTCTCAAAAAAGAAAGAAAGAAAGAGAGAGAGAGAGAGAGAGAGAGAGAGAGAGAGAGAGAGAGAGAGAGAGAAACAGCTCAAAAGTAGATAAATAAAATGTGACACTCTACAAAATATATGACTGAATCACAAACGCAATGCTGAGCAAAAGAAGAGGGAAAAAAAGACAACAAAGGGCACATCTTTTATGATCCACTGAATTAGAAGGGGAAAAATAAAAAAGGTAAACTAAACTGCTGTGTTTAAGAGTACATGCTTACATAGTAAATCTAAAGAAACATAAGAATAGCAATGGAGTGATTACCATGGTCAGGATGCCTCACACTCTCAGGAGGGATTAAGGGTGACCTCCATTCCTGTTTTGTTTGATAACCTTTTGTCATCTTTTGTCCACAGAAGACCTCTCTCTATCGACAAAAAACTGAACAAGGTGTTGACTTACAGGCTTATTCTGAATTGAACACTAGACCACTTCAAAATAAGTTTTGAAATGAGCAAAACAACTGAAAGTCTGATGAGCAAAGTCAGACAAGTATGGTGGCTTGGCAACACATGCCATGGAAGCTCCCATGATTTTTGATGTGTGATCAAGCTTGTGTGTAGTCTTGCACTGGCGTGAAGGAACACAACAAAGGCTGACTTCTGACATGCTAGTTCTACCTTGTGAACAGGATTATGGTTTACAGGTATTTGCTTTGGAGTAATTCTCTGGTGTATATGAATGTGCACATAACCAGATGTGTTTGGCTTATGCTTTCTTCTTTGTGGATTCTTTGTATCACAATAATTTTAAAATTTTAAGGTAAATTGAAACTAAAGGCTTAAAGTATGTAAAAACTGGGCCTTGTGCATACCTACAATCAATCCCAGCACTCAGGAGCCTAAGGCAGAAGGACTGCCCTGAGATCAAAGCCAGTGTGTACTAACTACACAGTGAGTTCAGGACCAGCCTAGAGTAGATAGCAAGACCCTGTCTCAAAAGGAAAAAGAAAAGTATGTGAACAAAGGTGTGTGGAATAAACTATAATCTCATCTTCAAAAATTGCTTAGCATTCATAAATAGTGACTTGGCTGAGGTTGAGCATAAAATTAAAACATAAGATAATGCCTGAGGAAGGTGACATCCTCTTTCCATCTTTTTCCCTCTCTGACATTTTGTACAACTGATATGCCTTTTGGAGGCCAAATACATCTGTCTCTCCCATGCCCTCCCAATCTCTTTTTTTCTCTCTCACTCTCTCACACACATGGAAAATGATGATACTGCTCTGAGATAGCAGAGAGCCGAGACACAATACTTCACCTTCTGACCCAACACTGTATGTATACTTGTCACTGAAACCGTTAGTCATAAAGAATGGACACTTACTTGATCAAGATTTGAAAGGCTATTGGGGTCCTGACTCAGACCCTGGTACTGTCCCCTGAGTCTGTCACCAGCAGCTATTTTTCTAAACTTCTTCAAGTCCACGACGTACAGGGCACTGAGGAGAGAAGACCCACTTGTTACAATCATCTGTGGACTTACATAAAACCTAACCCCACTGCACAACAGACTAGGCCACCAGCCACACATTCAGGTTTCTCTTTGAACACATAAGCTGCAGCTTACAGTACAGTTAAAGGTCGATGTATACTACTTCATACAGATGCTCAGAAAGTTTACTGCAAAACCACATTCTGCCACCACTAGCTCACTGTGGTCACTACTCATTTAACTGCCTTTCAAGTTAATAATCTCTTACAAAAGACTTAGCAATGGCAGAGTTGTGGCAATAAAAGCTGCACTACTGACAAATAATAGTTTTAAGTCAAAGACATCCTGATGGTATCAAATATTTTGGCAACACCCCAGGGTGAAAATTCTTTTAAAACAGGAACATAAAGCATGAGGTTGAAATCCACGCATCTAATTATTTATTTATTTTTATATTTTTGAGTCAGGGTCTCACCTCATTCTGTAGCCCAGGCTGGTCCTGAACTCACTACGCAGCCCAGGATGACCTCAAACTAAAGGCAATCCTCCTGCCTCAGCCTTGCAAGCGCTGGGATTACAGGTGTGTGCCACCACACCGGCTTATGTGGTGCTGGGGAACTGAATCTAGTCTGGAGCCTGCTAGGCATGTGCTTGAACCACTGGGCTGTTCCTCCAGCCCTCATCATTTTTTTTATGTGTCATTTCCTACAAGTCCCCTGCACCCTATTACTTCAAAATTACACTTTCTTGGGGAAGATAACAAAGTGTTCCTTAAAGAACACAATAAATGTATATGCATTTGGATTTAAACAGTCTCTATCTAGGAATTATTCTACAAACATACCTGAAATATGTTAGATAATATATTATAGCAAAAAGACCATAAATAACACTCACACTGGAATAATATGCAGCTGGAAAAAGGAGTAAGGTTGCTCGCTACTCTAGTGGTAAGATAAAAATGTAAAATTAAAGTATTAAGTAATAAAAAGTCACAAAACAGTGTAAAAAGGATGGCATATTTTGTATAAAAAGAATACACATTCGTAATTACTTTGTTTTGTTTCTGCAGTGCTGGGGACTGAACCAAGAGCTTCACATACACCTGCAAGTACTCTACCTCTGAGCCTTACCCCTGGTCCTCACTGCTATTTATGGAAGAATTCAATTCTAGAAGGAAAAATCAAAAGGAAAAACGATCTGTTGTGGGGGTGGGAACTGAATTAGGAAGGGTTTATTTCACTGTATATTTTCCATAATTTTCATTTCTGAGCCACAGTAATATACTATGTCGTCACAAGTTAAAATATGCAAAATTAAAGAAAATCACATCACTCATTAGGTGTTACCCTTTCTCTAGTACCTGATATGGTACTTCCGCCCAGCTAGATGACTGGCCCAGTACCCGGACTTCCAAAACCTGTAGCCGTCCATTTCTTTTCGGCTGTCACAGAAGGGAGTATAACCATAGGGGGCGCCGTCCAAATTGAAATCTCGTAGCTCTTTCAGATCTGTCCGTACAATCTGGAGAACAGAAAATCAAAAGTTGCTGTGGATCCACCACATGTATAGCTCTTCCACATCTCCTGCAGACCTGAGTGTGTGAGAAAAAGAAGGCAGCAGGGAGGGGGCCGGCCCTCACAAACATGAAGACACGAGCACCCAAAAGGAGCCGAAACAAAGCACACTTTAGGTGCTCAGGCTCTCTATCCATCTGTAAACTAGACACACCAATAGAATCTATGTCACCAAGCTATCAGGAGGCTGAGGCAAGTTCCCAGGCAGATAGGCAAGGAACAAGCCTTAGCAATGCGGAGCGCTCCATGCAGCCAGGTAGGCAGCAGGAAGGCAAGCTTCAGGTGAGCCACTGAGCCAGGGGATCCCCAAGAGCTGGGGCAAAGGCGACTTTAGCATACATTATATCCACTTTATCCAGGTGGGGAACCCAGCTTTCAAGATGAAGAGGAGGAAGAAGACTGCAGGGTAAAAGTACATTTATGATACCTAAATCTATTTTTTTTAAAGGTTATTTTTTTGCCCTTGTTTTTCTGAGTGAAGAGGAACTGTCTCAGGCCAACAGGCCAGGGGCTGGACACACCTGCAAATCTAAATTCACAATGAGTTTACTGCAATCAGTCAGATCCTGATAGGCAAAAGGCACCACAGCAGTCCTTACCAGGGCTGAGCATCCCTGCACCTTATCTATTATCCAATGAGAGCTCATGGGGAGAGAACTGAAGGAGATGGCAAGAACCATTATGGGTAACTTTGTATTTTCTGGTCTTTATGTTACATTTGTCAAGTAAGCTAAAGACTGCATACACTGATGTCATCACAATTACATTAACACGACCAAAAAAAAAAAAAAAAAAGATGAAAAGGCAATGGACGAAATGTAAATTCAGTTGAAAAGTGGTCCCAGCTGGGTGGTACCTTCCCATGGTTTCTAAATAGTGTAAAATGAGCAGGTACTTTTCCATAATGGGAAAAATAGCATTTCAAAAAGAACAGGAAGACGTCTGTTGCCTCTAATATAAACTATCAACATTCGGCCTTTCAGAACTTACCTGATCAGCATCCACGAACAGGAATTTGTCAACAACAAGGGGGAAAAGCACATCCAGGAAAAGGATCTTGTAGCCCCAGATGATGCGCTGCTTCTCGGTCTGCTGGTGAAGCCACCGCGGCCATTTGTACTGAACAAGTTCATACTGGAAATTGTACTCATTTGCCATGTACGGTATAAACTCCTATGTTCAGACACAAGGAGCAATAATCATTCATTCTGATTAAGAAAACCACCATGAGTATGATACAAGTGAAGACCATTTATCAAAACAGCAATCTAACAAGGAGTGGCCTGACATGAGACAATATAAACAATACATGGAAACCTCACTATGATTTCTGGTTACCACATAAAATGACAGAAATTTATAATTCTCTGTGTATGTGTGTGTATTTAGACTTGCTTATCTAAACTTGAGTTCAGTAAATCATTTGTTGAGCTTGTTTATAAGCCTTTTTCCAGGTGCAGTCTAATCTAGGGAATAACGTGGCAAAGCCCACATTCCTGACATATATATTGCCATTAATGAGTAAGTCTTTCAGATTCAAAATAGAAGTGAGTTACTTATCTAGGACAGATGCTACTGAATAAGTTTAGTAACTTCCACAAGAGAAAAAAAATATTTAAAACTCAATTTAGAAGACAGAAGCGGGCTGATATAAACAAAGATGTTTAAGAGCGCACACTGTCTTGCACTGCTGGTGCACCTCTGAGCTGCCAGCACTGTGCTGCCATGTGGTTTTTGGTAGTTCTTGTGAGGAGACTAATCATTCTCCTCACCCTAAGCCATCACCACTCTTCTAAAAGGATGTAACACAGACACCCACTGCCGAGGAAGAGCATCAATTTACTAAGCTCAGCTTCTTAAAAGATACAGCCTCTCCTCTTACATTATCCAAGCTTCAGATGGACCATAATTTTGTGTTTCATCTCATAACAGCCATTCCCCCAAACAGAAAATCTGGAGGAACAATCAGTACAGAGATACATAACCCATCAAGTATTCTAGAAAAAAGAAAAAGAACACATACAGACAAAACAGAAGCAGAAAAAAAAAGACTGCAAATATCTCCTTAATAAAGAATGTTCTCCTTTTCCCTGTGAAACAAACCTTGAATGTGGGGGACAAATAATTCTTCAAGAACCAGAACTTCACAGGCGTCTTCGTATTCTTCAGCACCGATAGCATCATTATGCTGCCAAACAGAAGCAATATCCCAATGCCGGTTAGTCTCAGAACACCATGCACAGTCCATCGGTAGCTAGCAGGGCAGAGCTAAGGCATGACGCAGTTAGGCAGAGACCCTTCATAGTGTACAAGACACTTATTCTTATTTATCAAGTGTTACGGTTTGGGTTTAGAATGTTCCGAAAAGCTTCATGTATTTGGATACTGTGGAATACCTATGGAATCACACGTTATGAAGAGGTGGGGACTGGTTGGAAGGGGTGGAACCCTGTTGCTTGATACAGAAGGGCAGAGTCACTAGGGCTTGACCCGGAAGGGGCAGCCCACTGGAACATGACCTGGAAGGAGATGTGTCAGCTCTACTTTTCCAGGTTCACTTGGCTTCCTGTCTCATATGCCATGAACAGTTTTCCTCTGACCACACCTCTGCCACGTGCCTCTAGCACTGCCAGCTGCCCATGAATGTACTGAGGCCTTCTCAAACTGTGAGCTAAAATAAATATTCCCCCTTAAGTTGTGTATGTCGGGTATTGTGTCCAAGCAATGAGATAGTAATGAAAATAAAAGTAATGACTAAATGGGAGAGAGCATGACAGAGGCAAATGTTACCTGTGTTGCTCCTTCCAATAAAATGCCTCAGGATGCGAGACATCAGTTACGGTACAAATTAACACCAGCTGTTGTGAACTGATTCTGCCACTGTCCATACAACCCTGCTGGCCACAGTAGTGTGTGGTACAGAGTGTGTGTGGATGGCCTCCTTAGCAGGACAGAGAACTCTACCTGGGGAAATCCATGGAGGCCAACGGGCAAAGCTCGGGACTGTCTAGTCGATACAGTTTATGTCACAAATGATCATCACTGCCATTTAGTTCTGGTTTTTCTTGGAAATGGATAGATGATATTTTCTTTTTCTTTTCCTTTCTTTCCTTTCTTTCTTTCTTTCTTTCTTTCTTTCTTTCTTTCTTTCTTTTTTTTTTTGAGACAGACTCTTGCTCTGTAGCTCAGGCTGGTCTTGAATTCACTATGGAGCCCAGGCTGGCCTCAGCCTCCTGAGTGCCGGGATTACAGGTTTGTGGTACCAGCCTGGCTTATGTAGTGCTGGAGACCTGAACTCAGGGACTTAGCGCATGACTTAGCACTTGCTAGGCAAGTGCTTTAACCGCTGAGCTATTCCTCCAGCCTGAAATGATCATTTTTTTATATTAGGTTTGTTGCATAAAAATAAAAGAAAAAAAGAACTTTGGCAATTAACACAGAGGTTCTCAAGCAAAGGCATGTCCTCAGAGCTGAGCCTTTCTAACATGTTGGGAGGTACATCCCCTTGGGTGGTACTATCTCAACCAGTATGAGCCCAAGGCCTCTTCTGCCTCTGGCTATGTGACCCAGGCAAGTCTCTCCCCACCCTGGTCTCCGTTTGTCTGTAAACAGCACTGTCCTTACCTAAGGACTAAGATCTCTTCTGGCTCCAGACCCTAGGGATCTGCAGAAGTGACACAGTACAGCACAGCAGCACAGGCCTGTTTTCCTCTTCTTTTTCTTCTTCTTTTCTTTTCTTTTTTTTTTTTTTAAATTGAGGCAGGGTCTCACTCTGTAGCCCAGGCTGGTCCTGAACTCATGGTGTAGTCCAGGCTGACCTTGGACTCACAGTGATCCTCCTGCCTCCGCCTCCCGAGTGCTGGGATCACAGGCGTGTGTCACCTTGCCTGGCTTATTTGGTGCTAGGGAACTGAATTGGGTACCTAGCACTCATCTACAGTGCTTTAACTGCTGAGCCATTCCTCCAGCCTTGTTCTTCTATTCTTGATGTCAAGCTCCTAATTTCTGGCTTAAACAATATTTTGTGGCTGAGTAAACCTGCTCTCTATAAGGTGTGTGCATGGTATTAAAAGTGTGTAGCCTCAGAACCGCTGCTGAGGTATCCCTTCCCAGCTTAACCTCAGGAAGGATTATGCATAGAAAACTATTCCCAGTCTTCAGAGTACTGCAAATACCTTATAAATCTCATGAGCAGCATCCTTTTCTCTCTAAATAAGAACACTGTGTCAAGCTCATTAGCATTTTACCAGAATAATTAACAGGACTAACCGGAGGAATCTTTCATAGAGATGTCCAGATGCAACAGAGAAAATATTAATTATGTCATCTTTATCTTGTTTCACTTCCTCAGTCTTCTGTCCAGAGAAGCCCCTGTAGGACCACAAGTAAAAACAGAACTCCATGAAGGGCTGGCTATACACAGCCCTTTAAGGAGAGAGGACGAAGATAGTGACTTACCATTCCCATTCTCGCCCTTGAGATTGAGGGGTGCTGGGAGTGGGCATGAAGCATCCAGGTCCTAGAGATGGGCACAGGGCTAACAAAGCCACCCCACGAGTAACAAGAACAACACTCACTCTAAGGCATTATCTTGCTTTAGCCACAGATGGAAAACAAGCTGCCCCACAAAATGCAACTTGCCTGGTGAGAAGTAAACTTAGCAATTACCAGACAATTTCTGAGGTGCAACAGAGCCCAAGGAGAGTCAAGTATATATACAAGTTCACCAGAAGGAGAGAGTAACCTTTTTCAGGGAATCAACTGAAAAATACCTATCCCAAATCTAAGTGCAAGATTGGGCTGCACAAAGCAGAATGTAAAAGGCCCAGAAATGAGATTACATTAAAAAAAAGAAGGGATAGATGGTGTTTATATATTGTTTTTTCCTTCAAATTATAACTGTTATTTTCTGATGTTAATTTACCATTTGAATGAGTCCCAAAATCCAGACTCATTCTCATTTGTCCCGTCACTCAGCAAGTCTTCATTCACCATGTCCGCCTTCTTCTGGACCTGCAATCACATGGCACAGATCTTACTCCTCCCAAGAGGCCTAAGGGGCATACAGATGACATATGCTAGTCATACCCCATGAGTAGGGACAGCAGGGAACCCAGCAGCGGCTTCCCAACACCCAAAGCTGATCAGTACTCTACAGAAGTTTCTTTGGCTGGAATACACATCAGAACTTTTTCACTGTGAGAACCACCTTTTTAAATTAAAGTTAAAAGTTTCTAGGAGACTTCTGGTCAAGATGGTCCTAGTAACAGAGCTGCAGAATGTCTCCCCATCGACCCACTTAAAAAGTCAAAACTTTAATTAAAAAATGTGTGTTCAATGTAGTTAGGGAAGAGAGGAGCATCCCAACAACAGAAAGGAGACCAGGGAAAGACCAGAAATTCTGAAGGAATATCTAAAGCAGAGAAAAGAATCTCAGCAGTCTAGGAAGCTGCTGCAGACGGGCTGCAAATGGCTGGAGCTGCAGGCAGCTGTAGACGGAGGAAAGCTCGAGTGGGCTCAGAACATCTGATGAAGCTGGGACAGAAAGGAGCGCCCTGACAACTGACCGGAGGAAGCTCAGAAAGCCTCAAGTCATATCGGAAGTGGAGGAAAACAGCAGCCGACTCAGCGCAGCCCTGAGCTGCGGGCATCCACAGACCCCAGACAGAGGAAAGTCCACAGCCAGAACCTCAGCCTGAGGTAAGTGCAGATCCGGAGAAGTGGGAACTGTCTGAAGCTGGCGGCCCCAGCCTCGGAGAAACCAACCCACGGGTAGTGTATACTACAAAAGTGTGCTCCCCTAGAAAAGACCCCAGGGAGTCCAGACAAGACTGTAGCACTCAGCAGCCATCACAGGCAATGACATCAGTAGAAGCCATTTTAAAAAGACAGAAAAAAAAAAGAAGCCCAAGACTGAACCCTTTAGGGTAAAAGAAAGTGCAGAAGAGCACATCAGGACTTTTGGGGTCATCCTTAAACAGTGCCTAGGAGGAAACTGGCACAAGAGGCAGAGAGAGCAGAAAAGGGGAAAAAGGCCACTGGTCCCTGAACAGCTCAGTATAGTGGGCGCACCTCCCAGGGTGGAGAGCACCACCCTGGGGGAGGGAAGCCAGGACAGGCAGGAGAGCTTTGCTGAGAGGGCCTGGGTGAGCAAGACACCTCAAAAGGGGGACCCTCACCCCGTCCCTCCAGCACGCATTGGAGGCTTCCAGGTCGCCATTGCCCTGTATGCCAGAGGCACCTAGGACCGAGAATTCCATCACCCCGTCTGTCCCTTGGGCCAGTGGCTTCCAGAGGCATCTAGGACTGGGCCTTTGCCAAACCCTTCTCTCCTACACACCAGAGACAGCCAGAGACAGCCAGAGACAGCAGAACCATGAGGAGGCGTGGTAATAAAACTCCTAAGAAAAGTCCTGACACCCCAAAAGATGAAACCAGGAATAGTGAAACTGCAGAATCCGAAGGTGAAAATGGCAAAATGATGGGAACTTCTGGGCCCAGAAATACATTGAATTAAAGCAGTAAATGAAACAGATAGGGCAAGAGCTACACCAACACATAGCTAAGCTAAAAGCAAGCCTTGAAAAGCAATTAGAGGAGACCAAAGAAGATATAAACCAGAAGATAAAGAAGGCAATAAAAGAAATTAGAGAAGAACACAGCAGAGATATAAAAAATTTGAATGCACATATTCAGGAAGTGAAAAACACACAGGAAATAATAAGCAACCACTTTGAACATCTTCAGAATAAAATGTCAGATGTAGAAGATAAAGTGACTGAACTGCAACATACAGGCCATGAAGAACACAAACTAAGTAAGAAATAAAGAAAGCGAATCATTACAATGGCAGATAAATGATTCAAAGAGAAATGGCCTCAGAATTATGAGAGTCCAGGAGAAGACTGAGGACACAACAAAAGGCTTAAAGGACATGTTTAATGAAATCATAGAAGAAAATTTCCCAAATCTAAGAAAAGAAATGAACATGGAACTATTGCAGGCATATAGAACACCAAACAGCTTTGAACAGAAGAGATCCTCATCACGACACATCATAATTAAAATTCTAGAAACCCAACACAAAGAGAAAATACTAAAACCAGTAAGAGAAAAACAGAAGGTGACCTACAAAGATAAGCCCATCAGGATAACTTCAGACTTCTCAACTCAGACTCTAAAAGCCAGGAGATCACAAAGCAATGTCATCCAAGCACTAAGAGAACATAAATGCCAACCAAGACTGATGTATCCAGCAAAATTATCTCTTAAATTAAGAGGGAGAAATTAAAACTTTCTGTGATATAGAAAGCTTAAAGAAATTTGCAGCCACTCAGCCAGAATTGCAAAGAATATTTAAAGGAAATTTAGAAAGCGAAAGGGACCAATGACCCCAGAGAAAAAGTGACAACAGCTGGAGGAAAATGAGCTGAGAAAAAAATAAGGCTATGCATGAAATTAGGGATGAACTGATAGGTAAAATAATAAACCAAATGGGGCAAAATGTTAATAATTAGTGAAATATGAGTAAACAAAACATGAAAGTTTTAAAAATCTCAAATAACTAAGCATAGGTATCAATCCATTGCTTTAACTGTAGTATACTTATGTGATACAGATTTAAGTCCATTTAATGTAGCAAATTGATAAAGTCTTAAGCAATTCATTTTTTTGATGCCGAATGTGAGTTTATCCTCTTTGAGAGAGGCGAAAAGATAAGCAGCACCAAAATAACTTAAAGGAAAGGTAACATCTAAAGAGAAAATAGCAATTAAAAAATAGACTGGTATTTAAATCATTTGATTGGTACATTTCTAAAACAGTACCAGCCGTTCTATAAAATCTGTGAAATCTCCCCACATCATTATTATTGGTAATAGTATAGTAGTGTGCAAAAGAGATAATTACATGCAACATAGGGAATTGACATAAAATCTTTTAAAAATACATGCATGAATACATGGATGGATACGCAGATAAAATTATAAACCAAATCTAGCAGAATGTTAGTAATCAGTGAAATGTTAAGTTATGAAAGTTAAAAAATTCTCAAATAACTAAATTTGCCTTCATATCTGTTACTTTAAGTATATTTATGTGATATAAATTTAAGTTCATTTAATGTAGCAAAATGGTATAGTTTTAAGTTTGTTTATTGTAGCAATTCACTTATTAGGTCTTTGATGTAAGTTTATCCTAAGAAAACTGACTGATGTAAAGATAACTGTGAATGTGCAAATATGTACCTTCCAGTGTTCAGCTAAGGCATTTGAAATTTAACTTTTCTTCTTCTTTCTCATATTTACTAGTCTTCTGAATTACTTGGTTGTAGTTATTTTCTTATGTGGACTGGTGTGTAAGACCAGGTTTAAGAATATTGATAAAAATATAGCAAAATACAGAGAGAGAGAAAAAAAGAACTTTTGGCAAATATTCCAGTAAAGGGACTGGCTGCATTTGGAGAAGAGGTATCAAGATTTGATCACTATGGCTCATTTGAGGAATAGAAAGTTGAGCTAAAGAGTGGTGACTTAAGTGAAATGATTTAGATGTGGAAGATCAAACATATTAAGTACTGTATAGTCTTTCTGACTTGGGAAACCCAGAACACAGACATTCTATAAAACCACATGATGTGACAGCCAGAGTTGGGGGGAAGTGATAGTGAGGGTGTGGGTCAAAAATGGGAAGGGATTGTAACGTTGATATTATATATATGTGCATGAAACAGTCAAGTTCATTGTAAACATTATGTATGCATATGTATATTAGTAAAAATAGTGGGGAGAAAAAAAGTTTCTAGTTTGTACAATGAGTAAAGAGCCTCAAATTCAGCTGTGTAGGAAGCACCCAGCAGCACGAGTCATTAAGCTGCCCCAGACTCTGGGAAAGAGTATTGCATGCAGGAGCATCAGGTAGGTGGCTGCTCAGAACTCAGTGATGCCAATACTGGTTGGGTCTTTCCACAGCAGGCTCCTGCTTATCCATGCACAGCTGATTCTGGGTTTTACTATGCATACAGAATATGGACTCAAATTATTATTTCAAATTAAGCCACTAAGAACCTTTAAAATCATAAGAACAGAAAGTAGTAGAGAAAAAAAAAAACTTAAACAGAACTACTATTTCACTGTAGTTGAAATTTTCACTGGCATTTCCCCCAATATTCTGAGAATATAATTATTAGTAACAGGCTGGAGGAATGGCTCAGTGATTAAAGCGCTTGCTTACCAAGTGCTAGTTCAAGAGCTAGTACCCAAGTTCAATTCCCTAGTACCATATAAGCCTGCCATGGTGGCACATGCCTGTAATTCCAGTACTCAGGAGGCTGAGAGAGGAGGATTACTGTGAGTCCAAGGACAGCCTAGGCTCCATAGTGAGCTCAGGACCAGCCTGAGCTACAAAGCAAAACCCTGTCTCAATAAATAAATACATATATAAAATGAAAATCATCAGTAACACTATGATTGATGATTATGTAATACAGCCACTATGAGAACTTTTTGGTATACAGTGGGATTAGTATTACTTACTGAGATAACCTGAGAGGTACTATGTCTCAATTGAAGAAAGGCACAAATTCACATTTACAGACATTTGGCCCTAATGCAGTACGTCTAAAAGTGCTACAGTAAATTCTAAAGAGAACCCTGGGCTGCTTCACTGATCCAGCTGTCAGGGTTGCTTTCCAACACTCCCAGTGGGTGCCTACAACCTTACACAGTCCATCACCCTGCCTAGAGTTTCTTGGTTATACACACTGACGATAAAGTTTAATTTATAAGTTAGGCAGATTGAGAGATTCAAAATAATAATTATAAGATTGAACAATTATAACTATATATTGTCATAAAAGTAGTGTGAATGTGGTTGCTTTCTTCAAAAAATCTAGATAGAGTGTGCTTTTCAGACTGTGGCTGACAATGGGGCACTGAAACCGAGGATACTCCTGTGAGCACATTTGGAAGTGGGGCTGCACGGGTACAGCAGACTCACCTTCACTTTAATAATCTTGCTTTTGAAGTTGTTGAGGACGACCACTACCTCATCAGCACCAGGTGGAGAATCTGTACCATCATGGCTTAGAAAGAAAAATAAGGGAGATGTTTAAATCACAATTCTTTTGTTTTCTTTTCTCCTTTTTTTTTTAGATGGAGTCTCACGCTGTAGTCCAGGTTGGTCCTGAACTCACTATGTAGTCCAGGTTGGCCTAGAACTCATAGCAATCCTCCTGCCTCTGTCTCCCAAGTGCTGGGATTAAAGGCATGTGCCACTATATCCAGCTTATGTGGGGCTGGGGAATCGAATCCAGGGCCTTGAGCTTACCAGGCAAGCGCTTAACCTCTGAGCTATTCCTCCAGTCCCTAAATCACAATTCTTAACGTGTAGTAAATTGTTGGATGATGCTCTGCCACATTCATCCATCACCTTTATCCTAACCGAGTTCTCAGGGCAGATTACATACATGTTCACAGCTGCAGGGCTCCTCCTTCACTACTGGGGTAGACGGAGGCTCCCAGGTGGGATGTGCACATGCTAAGCAATGGGCAACTGAGTGGATTATACAGACTTCATCTTGGCAGATCTGTACATGCACACAACACGCTTGCTCATTTCCACCTCAACATGCCCCTCTCCCCAGGGTGTGCCTCCCGGGTTACACATGCTGGGAGGTTTCAATGTTGATAATATATTTAGCTTGTACCCATGCATAGCATCTTGAAGACAGGCGTTGACAGTGGGCCACTATAAACCAAGAGTGGATGGGTCCCTTCTACACTGTAACTGGACTTTTTTCCTCTTTCTCTCTCTCTTTTTTTTAAACTGGGACATTTTCTACAGAAAGCTCTTTCCTTTTGTCTGGGGTACACAAGCAGCAAGGACTCAACTTAGTGCCTCCAGTGGGAAGAACAGAACTGGCTCTCCTTACAGGCAGACAGAGGTAAAAACTGAAAGTGTTTCCTGATAACCAACTGAAATGCCTAAAACCTTTAGTCAGCACATTTCAAGGTACAGAAAATCCTAAATTGACCTAAAGGCATGCCCTGCATCTGCTGACATGGAACAGAAAGGAGCATTCTCAACAAAAAAAAGAAGGTTCTGTCAGGGGAAGGCAAGGAGCTGTGGAACCAGGAGGCATAGGAGGAGGAAAGCCCTGGATAGCCAGGATGACAAGAGGGCATGTGGGAAGGGCACACGCAGAAGAAGGCACACAGCGAAAGCACAGTTACAACTTGGTGCTACATGCCAGGCACAGTGCGCACACCTGTAATCCAAGCACTTGGGACTGCTGTGAGTTTTAGGCAAGCCTGGGCTACACAGTGATTCAGGACTCAATAAATAAATAAATAAATAAATAAAATTAAAAAGTGCTACCTGGATAAAAGAGTACTTTAACAAAAAACTACTATTTACAACGAAGATGCTAGTATAATACAAAGTTTTCTTATTTCTTGGGTAAGAAATACACAATAGGAAGTATTTAAAATAAACTCAAACAAATATTCCCTAAATAAACTGGCAGGATGTTTTTCATGCAAGTTAAAACTAATTTAAGTTGCATTAAGTATAGACAAAGCTTCTTTTAAAGCAGTGAAAAACATATTTTTTTTCACAGAAGTGAGGGCTCAGCCTAGGATCTCACGCATGGGAAGCAGGCATTCTAGCACTGAGCTATTCTCTGGCCCATGTTACCTTGTTGTGAGACAGTGTCTTGCTGAGTTGCCCAAGCTGGCCTAGAACATTCAGTCTTCCAGCCTCAGCCTCCCAAGTAGCTGATGACAGGATTACACCACCACACCCAGCTAAAGGCAGTATATATTTTTTTAAACTAAAAAACATGTGTGGTAAATCCTAGGGCAAAAACTGGGATACTGGCAGAATAATCTACATCTTCTTGTACAGCCCCACAGACCAAGGAAGACAGACCAGAATGGGCCACCGGGCTTCGCAGCCCAATTCTACATGTACTGTGTACTTGTAAATCATTGACTCAAGACATGTAAGTTCCCTGGGTGGAAGAGTTTGAATGTTCTTTATTCCTTTTCATATTTCTTCAAATGACTAAATTTCTCATCTGCCTATAGTCTGCATCACCACAACAGAATGATTTAATTCTCTGACAGTATTGGCACAAAGGAATCAATGAACAATAAAACTTCACTATACATCACTACCGCATTTACACCCTCATCTAATTCTTCTCTAGCAATTCTACCACCTCTACTTTCCGGGAAAAGTGCTGCTTCATCACAGATATGATGAAATTCAAAGTACAACACCTGGCATAACGGCAGGCAATATCCAATCCAAGCTAATTCTTAGTTCCAGTGTCCTGAAAAAGCACATTAAAGCATCACTTAATCCTACCTGTAGATTCTATAGATATCTTCAGAGCGGCCCTTTCGAAGTCTGAGAATCCAAGCTCCTGGGTTGGCCTTTAGCTGAAAGTAGCCCTAAGTCAAGAAAAAAAAAAAGTCAAGTTTTATATCTCTTTTAAAATTTCTAAATGCTCTATCTTGGGAACAGTTAATTCTTCCAAAATACCGTATACTTGTAAACAAGATAGTCAACAAGTCAGAGTAATGCAGAAACAAAAAATAAAACCAGAAAAAACAACTACACATTAGAAACACTAGGCAAATACAGGCTCATCAAGCCCAGAAGTCTGCCCTGTAGCTTTTTTTTTTTTTTTTTTTTTTTTTTTTTGAGACCGGGTCTCACTCTGTAGCCCAGGCTGGTTCTGCACTCACTCTGCAGCCCAGTGACCTCAACTCACAACAATCTTTCTGCTCGGCTTCCTGAGTACTAAGATTATGGCATGTGCCACCACACCCAGCTTACATGGTGATGGGAAATCGAACTCCAGTACTTAGCGCTTGCTAGGCAAGTACTTAAACTGCTGAGCTATTCCTCCAGCCCCCATTTATTACTATCATTATTATTATTTTTTGAGACAAGGTCTTGCTTTGCAGTCCAGGCTGGTCCTGAGCTCACTAGCCTCCTTGGGCTCATAATAATTCTCCTTCCTCAGTCACTGAAGTGCTGGGATCACAGGTGTATGCAACCACACCCAGTTTATGCAGTGCTGGGGAATCAAACTTAGGGCCTTACACTTGCTAGGCAAGTGCTCTGACCGCTGTGCCATTCCTTCAGCCCCCTGTGTGACAACTAAAAAAGCAACAAACTTTTTTTTTTTTTTTTGAGACAGGGTCTTTTCTCTGCATTTCAGGCTGGTCTGAATCCACTATGTCGTCCAGGCTGGCCTCAAACTCATGGCAATACTCCTGCCTCAGCCTCCCGAGTGCTGGGATTACAGGTGTGTGCCACTATGCCCGGCTTATATAGTGCTGGGGAATCAAACTCGGGTATTTAGCGCTTGACTTGGAACTTAGCAGGCAAGCGCTTTAACTGCTGAGTCATTCCTCCAGCCCTGTTTCTTCTTTTAAGATGGTATGTCATCCTAATATCCTCATTTAACCAAACTAATAATGATTTTTTCTATGGACCAAATTCAGCCAATTATGAATTTTAAACTCACTGTGTGGTTCATAACACCAATTTTTCCATTACCAGTAACAGTATCCCGATTAACATGAAAGCTGTACCTCCCTTGATGAACTGATCATTTACCAGATTAGCCATAACAATGGTGTCCACAATGATGGGATTGGCTGCAGTGCCTAAGGTGAACTGTAGTCCTCGTGGGGGTTGGCCTGTGGTGACGTCATAGCAATGCCCTTCCAGCAACAGGTACTCCAGCTCATATTCAGCAGCCACTATGCTGTCTACCTGCAGTGCCAAAGTAAATCACTTGAATGCTATTTAGCAGCAAAATATAAAATCTCTCTTGCAAAATAAATGAAGCAGATAAGAGGATTGAATTACAATAAATTCAAGAAAAGGCAAAACCAGTGATAGAGCAGCTCAACCACTGTCAGAGGCTGGTGGGATTACACACCAATTGGCACAAAGGACCTTTCTAGGACAAAGGAGTGTTCTGTTCCTTGACTGTGAAAGGTGGTTAATGACCAGACACATTTATCAAAACTAGGTTGGAAGAAGGAGGAAAAAATCTTAAGGAGACCCTTCCAAAAATATACATGAAAGCCTAATACTCTGAAACACTGGTGAGAAAAATTAAAGAGCTAAATAAAAAGCAAGCCATCATACAGCCTGGGATCAGTGCAAAAACTCACAAGATTCACAACCCATTATTCATAAGAGCAAAAAAGTAGAAAACAACCCACATGTTCATTTATGAGTAGATAAAGTGTGGTAGAGCCACACAAAGGATGATCACCTGTCAATAAAGAGGTGGTGCACTGACACGTGCTATAGCATGAGTGGACCTTGGACACTATGGGGTAAGGGAAAGAAGCCAGCCATAGAAGACCACATGTTGTGTGAGTCTATTTAGACAAGGTGTTAACATGGGTAAATCTACAGAGACTGAAAGTAGGTCAGTGGTCAAGGGGACGACACTTCTTCTAAAGTGATGAACACCAAAGATCAGTGGCACAGCTACACAGTCGCACAGCTCTGTAAATATCCCAACACCTCTGATCTGTAAATTTTATGGTATACATGTTACATCTGACTACAGTTGTTATATTTTTAAAAAACCACATTATTTCTAGATACTGATGTCTCAGAGGCTAACTTACACTGTGATTCATCCTGTCCAGTCAGTCAGCTCCCACTTACTACATCATAAACAGGGTTTATATACAACAATTTACCTCTTCTAGATAAATATTATCCAGATCGTATGGTGTTCTAACAGATTCGACCATCCAGCTCTCAGGCGTGTTCAGATTCAGAGTGAACAGTGGAGACTGCGGCATATCCAAAAATTTTGCTATTGGACCCTTGGCAAAGCTATTGTCTGAGGTGAAAGAAATCTCTGGCTCTAATACATAGCGGTAAAAGCTGAAAATGAACAGGTAAGTGTTAGATTTTTTTTTTTCCTATGCAATCACATGTCTTCAGTTTCTCATAAAAATCAAGTACAAAACCAAATAATGACTGAATTCTCAGCTAGCCTAGAAAATTCTATATGTAATAATTTAAGCATTTCTTCATACAAGAATGGTAAAACTGGGCAACTTTTGGCCACTTGCAGAAACTATTTCAATTCATTTAGAATCAAAACTACAGTACACAGCACATTCACAAGTAAGGAATTTCCTGCAGCCACAACACGTGCTATACTACAATTAACTGTTTCTTATGTAATTTTTCCATAAATGACTGTCCTACAGACATAACAATATAGAGCTAAGCCTATATTATATGGCCCCTATATTATATAACCTGTATTATATAGATTCCTCTAACACATGTACTACAACCTGAAGTGATTTTTTTTTTTTTAGACAGGGTCTCACTCTGTAGCCCAGGCTGGTCCTGAGCTCACTATGGAGCCTTGAACTCACAGCAATCCTCCTGCCTAAGCCTCCTGAATGCTGGGATTACAGGCATACACCCCTACGTCTGGTTTTATGTGGTAGTGGGCAATCAAACTCATCACCTTAACTGCTGTGCCATTCCTCCAGCCCAACTCTTCTTTTAAGATGAGAAGTATAAGAGCAAATAGCCTGCATGCCCCTTTGCCCACTCTCATAGAACGTCTCATAGAAGAAAGCAAACATTTGGAACACCTAAAAATCTAATAAGTGATTTTTTTAAGACATGATGCCCATGTAATCCTGCTCTTTAACTTTCAACCTCCTTTCAGATTTGGTACCATTTTTCTAACTGTTTTCTTAAATAGCACGTTTTACCTTTTTAAAGGCATGTCCGAAAGTTTAGATTGGCAATTCATAAATATTCTTAGATTCATGTTTATCAGCTGAGTTAAAACCTAAAAGGACAAACAAGATAAAAAGTTCTTTAAATTTTGTCTTCCAAGAAAAATCACAACTCTAGGGCTGAATCTAAATCAATCATACATGAGACTTGAGAAAGAAAAAGGAGTAGAGGCAGTTACAGATCACTGCTCCTTACACTGAGCAGGTGTAACACGCAGCCACGTGGGAGCAGGAGGCAGACAGTGAGCATCTAGCTACACAGGGAAATGGTGAAGGCTCAGCGCTATGGCTCACATCAAGCAGGAAGAGCCATGAGTACAAATGCTCACAAAAAAGTTTAGATGACTAGAGTTTAGTAAAAACATTACCTAAAAAACCCAACTAAATGAAATGTCAGAATGGCTGTGTTCTTCTAAGAGTTCCTTAAAACATAATGAAAATTGTCATCTTTTACACACTTTACACATATCTAGAAGATATACCATAAAGAAAAGGCCCACAGTGGTTGGTTATAAGAAAGGGGGAAAAGGCAGAACTATTTTTCCTTTTTGCTTCCTTGTCACTCTAAATTAAAATGCAGTCCAAATCAATTAAAAATACTTAGCTTGAAGTAAGGATAGTAATCACTTTTTAATTATATGAAGTAAGCAACAAAACTATGCCAACTTGCTGTAGATACACAGCTATTTTTACAGCCATTATGAATCGTTATGTAGAGCACCCTGCACCATTCCCAGCATCCCTAGAGATGACTAAAGGCCACACAGCACCCCCATGCAACCACTTCAGACAAAGGATAGGTACCCTTCATAGCATCCCTACCAAGAGCAGTGGGGCAAGCCTCTGTGCTTCTCTGGTGACAGGGTCAACAACAGCCACAACATCAAAGTACGTCTCCCCTTCCTTCGGCCTCAGTTTAATTGCACTACAAAGATCAAAAGGATACATTAACATTCAGGAAATAGGAAACCAAGCTAAGGGCTTTTTTTCTTTTCTTGGCTCAGTAAAACCTATCAGCCCTTTTAGCATTTCAAGAAACTTTAGATCTAAAACAACTAAAATCTGATAGTCAACTATGCAACTAAGTCTCTTCTGCCTGAACTCTGTAAAACACAGTAACTCAGGCTCCCCTGCCTGAAATACAAGATTGAAAAATTTGTGCAGAGTAGGAAAAATGAGCTAGAAAATTTTATTAAAACCTGTGGATATTAACTTCTGGAAGCTATTAAACACCACACCAATTCTTACTTCTTGGCAAGAGGGATATGGAAAGAAATAAAACATAATAGGGCAGGGCCCACAGCTTCATGGTCAGCACCTGTCCAGAATACCTCAGGCCCTGGGTTCAATCCCCAGCAAAATAAACAAATAAATAAATAAAAATCAGTGAAAGAATAACTTCAGAAAATCAGCCAAACAGAGAAAACGAAAACACTTAATCAGAAAACCTCACTAATCCAATAAATTTCCTGTATTTCAGTGCAATCCTTTCTAGACACTGGTATGGAAATCAGTTGTAACTACAGAGTATTACCAACTTAGAAAAAAACCTCCCCTTTCTCTCCACCACTTTAGCATGAAGATTTTTACATATGGTTACACACCAAAAATCCTGAATAAGAGATAATATTTTATTTACTAAATGAATCTCCCAGCCAGTTTATTTAATCTATTCTTTGCTACTGGACATCTAGATAGCTTTCAACCTATAAACAACATCCAGCTTTCTACATATCTGAAAACTTCTTTAGGGTTAAAGATGTGCTAGATGTGAGATTATAATCACAGGACACCAACATTTTAGAGACTCACATATTTTGTCAACAGCATTTCTTAAATACTAAGGCAATGTATAAGGCCAAAAAGTGAATTCCACCACATCTGTGGCTGCATTAATGATTAAACCTGACCATCAACTTGACTGGACCGAGCAATGCCTAGAAAATTAGCGAAGCACACTTCTGAGTATGTCTGTGTGTGCAACCAGAGCTGGCTGGCACACAGGAGAGCAAATTGAGAGGATTTGGTGTATACCTGCGGATGTTGAAGAGAGAATACACATTTGTCCTCACAGAGCTTCCTGCTGCAGGACTTCTCTCTGAAGTCAAACCAATTCAGGTGACATAAGGAATGGAGGGACCTCTGATATACTAGAAAAAGATACCAACTTCAAAGAATTTAAACTTCATCCAGTGTTCCAAAATCATGACTGCCTTGTTTCACCTGATTAATATTTTACTGGCATTGTGATGTTGACTACTGTTTTGTGCAAGAACATTTACCCAGTAGGATGACCACAAAAACATAATACAAAGCAAAACATAACTAACAAAACTGGGCAAGCAAAGCTTAGAAGCTTACTGGGGGTTATTTCAAAATTAAACCACTTTAGAAATCACCATTGCCATGAGATCACTTAAGACTATGTTATGGCAATATCTGTAATCTTTGATGATACTAACAATTTCAGATTCAATCACTACCAATGATTACTTCCACAGGACAAACCCTTTTCTACTTTTATGGAGCTGTTCTCCAAATGGGGCTAGAAGAAAGGCATCAGCTCCACGTGGCAATAGTGGGAGGGAAAATGTAAGGCCATGGCCCAGGCTTACCTAACCAGAAACTCTGGGGCAGATCCGCAATCTAACTTTAAGAAGCTCCTGAGTGAAAGCTAAACCTTCAGTGCCAATGTCCAAGTAGAACTTGCGGTTCTATTCTACTCTTGAGTTCAAGATTAAAAGTTAATTAGAGAACAGTATTACATAAACCCTCACAAACAGAGCAAGAAAGGTCTCCTGATGACCTGTGACTGGTCAGGTCTGCCCACAATGGACTGGGGCACTGTCAGCAAACTGGTATTGGCAATCTGCAATAGACATGCCAGAAACCAATTCTGTGAGGGTCCTTAATCACCCCACATTCTATAACAAGAGAGGGGACAAGATGAAATCCAAGAATAGAGAAATACTGGCATGGAAATGGGAATGAAATAAACTAAAATTGCCTTGTTAGAATAGACTTGCTGTACTAGGAAAAAAAAAAAAAAAGCCCAGACTACAACCAAAAGTAATACAGGAGTAAGATTTTGGAGGTCACATCCACTTGCTTAGGGTGAATAAAGCAAATGATAAAGAAGACAGTGCTGTGCCAACATTATGGTCATAGGGTTCCTGTGAAGATGAAGATTTACTGTAGGTCTTGATTCAATAGCTATCAGTGGGGCAGTGTGCCCCACCCCATGCCCTGGCCTGACTGTTCCATGATTCACGCTCTCAGGGCCCCGGGGTAAAAATCTGCTCAGACCTTTTTATCTCTAGTATAAATGAGAATCTTCTCCAACACTCACTTAGCTAACCCACTCCAGTAAGAAGGATTTCTCTAATTATTATTTGTATCATAACAGAATTTGTAATTAAAGCATTTTAATTATGTAAAACTCAAGGAGGCTTGTGGAGAAAAGGATACTCTAAAAGGACACAGATCTCAGGTCAGAACTCACTATCTTGGTAACAAAAGGCAAACACAGTAGAGGGGAATCTTGGTGTGGGAGAGACAGAAAACCAGGAGGGAAGGGAAGCAAAATGATGAAGATGAGGCACGTATATGTACTGCTTCTCTGTGATGGAGACAGTCACTATGTATCACAAACACATACCAATAAAAAAGTGAATAATTATGGGGGTGGAAGGAAATGTTTTCTGCTCTAGTAACAAGAAAGTAAGTTGTTTCCTGTAAATGTGCAGTGTTGAGGAGATAGGGACTGATGGCTAAATCCACCAAAGTTTAGCCAGATGTCTCTACCCCTGCTGACCTAAGAGATGAGAGGTGAGCAAACCCAGCCAGTGTGGGGAGAGAAGGTCTGCATCCCAGACTGACCACACCAACCTGACTCTCATGAGGAATGGCTGTGAGAGCATACAAGCCTGCTAACGCACAGTGCAACCCATGCTGGGCTGTTCAAGGCACAGCCACAGAGGAGTAGCACAGAGGCCTCTGTTTAAAGCCTCCCTGGGAGGGCTGGGTGTGTAGCACAGTGGTTAGAGCATTTGCCTAGCATGTGCAAGGCTCTGGATTCCATCCCCTAGCACCATGTGAAAATCAGTTGGGCATGGTAGCACACACTTGTAATCATAGCACTTGGGAAGCTGAAGCAAGAGGATTGTCACAAGTTCAGGACCAACCTGGACTACAGAGTGGGACCCTATCTCAAACAAAACAAAACAAAACAAAAACAAAACAAAACAAAAAAAAAAAAAAACAGGGCTGGAGAAATCAAACAGTGGTTAAAGCACTTACCTTGCAAGCGCAAGGCCCAGGGTTTCATTTCCCAGCATCACATAAATCTGGGTGTGGTGGCGCACTCCTGCAATCCCAGCACTCAAGAGGCTGGGGCAGGTGGACTGTCCTGAATCCAAAACCAGCGAAGGCTACACCAGTGAGTTCAGGACTAGCCTGGCCTACAGAGTGAGACCCTGTCTCAAAAACAAACAAACAAAACAAAACAAAGAACAAAACAAAAAACCTACATAGAACACAAGCCTCATCAGGGATTCTGAGGTACAATCAAGTCACACACTTGCCAGAATAGGGTTCTCCTTAGAAATACCATAAATCTAGTCATAAGGAAACAATCTAGACTATAAGAAATTCTATAAGACTGGCCTAAACTCTTAAAATAGGTCAATGTCATAAAAACCAAAAGATTAAAAAAAAAAAACTTCTTCAAGCAATGTGTGTTTAATGTATCACAAACAATTAATTGCAGAACAAAAATTTTTAAAAAACACTGTAACAAGTCATTACTGGGGGGCTGGAGAAATAGCACTGTGGTCAGAGTGCTTGCCTACCAACCCAAAGGCCCTGCGTTTGATTACTCAGCAGCCTATAAGCTGGGTGTGGTAATCCCAGCACTTGGGAGGCTGAGGCAAGAGGATTGTCATGAGGTCAAGGCCAGCCTGGGCTTCATTAGTAAGTTCAGGATCAGCCTGAACTACAGAGCACAACCAGGTCTCAAAACAAAACAAACAAAAAAAAAGTGTCATTATTGAGACACTGGAGAAGTCTGAATACAAAATGGTTTTGTTGTTGTTTTGATTTTTTTTTTTTTTTTTTTTTTTTTTTGGAGATAAGTTGATTCTAAACTCACTGCGGAGGCCAGGCTGGCCTTGAAACACAGCAGTCTTCCCGCCCCCACTCCGCTCCTGAGTGCTGGGATTAGAGGCCTGCACCACAATGCCCAGCTGATGTGGTGCTGAGGAACTGAACTCAAGGGCCCAGCAAGTACTGTAACGACTGTGCAACTCCTCCAGCCCCATATTGCTTATTAACATTACTATATCAAGGTTAAATTTCTGAGGTAAGCTAACTGTGCAGTGAAGACAGTCCCTGTACTCAAGAGACAAATGCTGAACACTCAGGCATAGAGATGGTGAAGCCTGTATCTTTCCAAATGGCACAGAAAGAAACGCGAATGTGTGTACACAAATATCCAAATCAACAACACAGGTACTGAACACACCAGGATGAAAGGTGAAGGAAAGGTGCTATGCCAACACATGGTGAATCCAGGTTAAAGATAATCTGGGTATTCCTTTTAAGTCTTACAATTATTTATATGTGGAAAACTGTTCAAAATAAACAACTGAAGATGCCTTCTTCCTCATAATATGCAACTTATTTTTCTTTTATTGAAAAAGTTTTCAATAAAGGATACACAAGACAAGTATTTTAACAATCTACTCTTGAGTATTAAAAAATTACAACTGGTCTGTTTCATAAGATGCTGTTTATTTTCTACTAAAAAGACACATTCAGGATTAAGAAATAAAGGCAAACTTTCACGCAACTAAATTTTTACATATACACATATGCCTATATGTTTGTGTACACATTTATATATTTCGCCAAATTTTTTTTCCCTCCTTTCCTTCCTCCCCTCCCCGTACTAGAGCTCCAATCTGGGGCCTCTGCATTAAAGTACACTCCTAGCCCATTCTTCACTTTTGATTTTGAGATATTGTCTCATTAAGTCGTCTAGGCAGGGTTCCAAGTGAGATCCTCCCACCTCAGTCTCTCAGAGTGCAGGATTACAAGCTTGTGTCACCAAAGTAGCCAAAATTTCTAGCTTATGTGGTGCTGGGGAACTGAACTCAGGAACTTGTATTTACTAGGCAAGCGCTTTAACCACTGAGCTATACTGCCGGCTCCCAAATTTTACATTTCTATAACAACATATGTATGACTACATGTATAAGAACATATCTAAAAAGCTCATGTAAAACTTAAAGAAGGTAAAGAAGGTGAGATAAAGGTAAAGCTAAGAGGAACAGCAACAAATTCAACATTAATTTTATACCTGTGTCTGTCTTCAAAAAACTGGTACTCAATCCTTGGGTCTCCTTTGGGTTGAGCTGACAGCAGAGCATCTACCTTCATTACCAAGTCGCTTGCCCTGGAAGATGGCGTTATAGAATCTTAGTATCTCTTTAGCTGGAGGCTTTCTAATTATTGTCAAACATATAATCAGCCCAAAAACTGAATACACCCAAAAATAAAGTAGGCATGAACTCTATGAAACAGACATGAGAAAAGCACTGATTTTATAAGTGATCAGCTATGCAACTTGGTAGAGATTACTCATTTATGAAGTGCAGACAGTAACTACATTTCTGGGCTTGTTTTTTTTTTTCTTGTTTGTTTGTTTGTTTTGAGACAAGGTTTCACTCTGTAGCCCAGGCTGGTCCTGAATTTACTATGGAGCCCAGGCTGGCCTTGGACTCATGGCAATCCTCCTGCCTCAGCCTCCCAAGTGCTGAAATTATAGGCATGTCCCACTATACCTGGCTTATGTGGTGCTGGGGAATCGAACTTGGGCACTTAGTGCTTGACTTAACGCTTGCTAGGCAAGCATTTTAACTGCTGAGCCACTCCTCTCCAGCCCCCATTTCTGGGTTCTTATAAATATGGACTGGCTGACAAACATTAAATTCAGGGCCTGATCCAAAACAGGCTATAAAAGCTCTCAGTATTATTTCTATTCTCTTTCACTCTCTTTTAAGTAACATTCTTTTTAAATGATTATCAGAGTAGTAATACACTGGAAAAATACAAAGCAGAAAACAGAGATCACACATAATAATCATCATCAAGAAGTATGGTATTGTCCCAAAATTTTAAATATAGAGGTAAATAAAAGTACCATACTACTTGGCAAGTTACATTTTATTTAAATTATATAAAATGTTTGTTGGTTAATAAATATAGGGTATATCATTATTTGAAACATATACTGTATTATGGCTACACTGGAGTTTATTAAACCAACCAGTCAGGGAACATCTAAATTATTTCTGACTTCATTATTAAAGTCAATATCGCAGTGAACAAGTTCGAGAAGTATCTGTTTTTCCCACGCCTTCTAAAGTTGATTTCTAATCAAGAAAGATCTTGAACTAAATTATGAGCCTGGAAAAAAAATACTCTTATTTGTTGAACTAAAGACTATATCTTAATTAAGACTTTTTGAAGTGTCCCTGTGGTTATATTTCAACTACAATCAAGCTTATACATTCTCTCTTTGAACCTCTTTAACTTCTTAATGCTAACTGTAAATACACTAACACAAACCATTTGCAGTTTGTGCTCTCTCAACATGTGACAAACCCTGTTAAGAGCCACTTGGTTAGAGGATCAGCAGGCCCAAAAGCAAATCCTCAAGTCTTGTGATGCACCATGACCAAGGGTGCACAGCCACACTCCAGAGAGTGGAGAGATTTTATGGCTGCAAGTTTGGATGAAGACCCAAGTGTGTCTATAACAGGGCGGGCACTCCAAGGTGACACAGCTCTGTCACTAATGACAACCGCAGGCATTCAAGGGTATTCCAAGAACCCTGCAGGTTTCACAGGATTCTCTTGGCAGCGCTATGACCAGTGATAACCATCCCATCGTCACCCTGAGAGAATATGGGAGAAACAGTTCAATATTCTGTACTGTAAGTAAAGGAAAAGAACCTATTTAACCTGCATTTTCTCTCCTGAGCAAAATTAAACTCAAGGACAAACAGATAGATAATGAGGTAAAAGTCTGTCCTTATATAAGTACCCCAGGTAAAAAGTTTCCACAGAAACATAAATTGAAATTTGGGCACTATTGGTAAAGCAAGAAATAAACCTCCCCAGACCGGCAGTGGAGGTGACAATAGATAACCCTCACTTTGAGCAATGAGAAATGTCTAAATAATTTTCATGGCAAAACTTACACATCTTCTTCCACTCGAAGCTGTTGAATATGAGATTTTATTTTCTGTCCTGAAGTTTTCAAGATGATATTTTCTAGGAGGTGGAAATCGTCTTGATTAAAAAGCTCACTATCTTCCAGTGGCCCAATGAGCTACGAGAAGAACAGGCAATTAGGGCAGGAGGAAGTCTGCATTGGCAACTGTCAATAGCCCCCATGGCCTCAGCTACCTTACATGCTAAAGTGCTCAAACCCAATAGATGTATACTTCCAGATAAAATTAATGAAATAATAAAACATAAAGCCCAAATTAACCTAATATTTACTCGTTTACTTATTAATTCCTCAGGTACAGAGTCTACACTTGTTAATTTCACATTATTTTCACAGTACACGAACTCTGAAATACAATAGCCTTGTGGCTGGTGTGACTGCTCACAGAGTGTTGCTCACAAAGCTTCCTGTGTCCCTGTTCTGAGGCCATTGCACTCTCACTTCCGAGCACAGCGGCAGGACACACACCAGCAGGAAGGCTCCTTGTGGGGATGTCTAAAGCACACTGCCTTGGAAATGAGAGGCAGTAATAGCACAGCGCTCAAGAAGCCCTAATCACCTTGGAAAGAGTACAGTTCTGCTGGGAGAGCTTACTAGCTTCAGAGAAGCAAAAGACCACTGTAAAGACCACTCGGACCTACTGTGAGCAAGCTGCGCCAGCTTGCAAGTCCTCACCCTTCCGTTGCTGATCACCGCCCTCTGTCCCCTCTTCAGCTTCAGGACATCCCTGCAGTACACGGCATGAGACAAAATGAAATCCATTTTGGAAGACTCAAACATCTCTTTAAAAAGACTGAAATCCATGCCCTAGGAAAGTAATCATTTTTAAGGAAAAACCATTGTTATTAAACAAAACATAAATGAATAATCATAATGAATAAATGATAAAATGTTCATTTTATAAAGAGTAAAAACTGCACTTCACAGTTGGCACTATGACATCTCAATCCTTCTGCCCCAACTCATACAGTAACTACTTATTCCTTTTTTCCTACATTTTCATATTGGTGCTTATTTTCCATATATTTATTTTATAGTTTTAAATCTTGATAACTTCAATCAATAGTCATTTTTTTAACTGAAACTTTGTGTACACTGTTTCTTTTTTGTTTGTTTGTTTTGTTGGAGACAGGGTGTCACTCTGCAGCCCAGGCTGGTCCTGAACTCACTATGAAGCCCAGGTTAGCCCAGGACTCACGGCAATCCTCCTGTCTTAGCTTCCCGAGTGCTAGGATTGCAGACATGTACCACATGCCTGGTTTTATGTGGTGCTGGGGAATCGAACTCTAGGCCTTGTTCTTGCTACAAAGTGATTTAAATAACACTGTGCTATTCCTCCAGCCCATGTAACTACTTCATAAAAATTTTAAAAACTACATTTCAAAATGATGATCACATTAAGTAAATGAATAAACATGAGCTTTTATTAGAAAAGACATTTAGAACACACAAGCCTCTAAATCAAAATTAGATAAAACCTCAGTTTTCCAATCTATAAACAAACTAAACATCTACTTACTACTTATTTACTTTTGCAATGCTAGGGAGGGTAAGCACTCTAGCACTGAATTGCACCCCCAACTCTTAACCTACTTTTTAAAAACTGTTCAAAACAAGAAAATCACACACGCATAGTCTATACTTTACCAATGACCCAACCTCCAGGACTAACACCCCATTATCTTTTTAAACGAAGACATATTTATCAAAAATCTTCAGCATAACATTAAAGAACAATACATAAAATAATAGGATTCATGAAGAACTTAAAGAAAAAGATAAAATGAAGAGAAAACCTCTACAAAAACAAATTGCATTGGACTCAGAATATAAAATTTATATCCTATATATCTTAAAACCTAGGTTAGCTTAAAAGTAAGAGGAATGTGGGGCTAGGGGGTACAACTCAGTGGTTAAAGTGTTTGCCTAGCATGCCCAAGGCCTGGTTCGAATTCCCAGGGAACACATAAAAATTAGCTCTGTGTGGTGGCACATGCCTATAAACTTAGTACTTGGAAGGCTAAAGCAGGAGGACTGCCATAAATTTGAGGCCAGCCTGGGTACTATACAGTGAGTCCGAGACTAGCCCAGACTATAGAGCAAGACCCTGCCTTAAGAGAAAACACACACACACACACACACACACACACACACACACACACACACACACACACAAACAGATTGTGACATAATTATTTCTTGGAAAGATTCTTGAAAATTTAAAAAAAAAAATCTTGACACTCAAAACTAATTATGATTCCCAATGATAAGCAGGATATACCAGTGGGAGTGAGCGAACACAGGCGGCACAGGACAGAAGGGGGAAGCCTCAGGATCCAGACAAGGCCTTACCCCAACGGCGAAGTCCTTCACATCGGCTCCTGCAGCCAGCGCCTCTGCAGTGTCTTCCTTAGCCATTTTGGTGATGAAGTTTTTGGCAGAGTTGGTGGTCTGCGTCTGCAGAGCAGCCCAGATTGCCCTGGAGATCTGGGTGCTCTTGTAACTCACTTCTTCACTTGGATTATTGATCATGCTTATCCTAACATTGTTACTGGACTTCTATTTGCAAAATGGGACATGAGAATTATATGACAGATGTTTCAAACTTAGAAAGAATTGCAGAATTAGCACCAGCCACGTTCCTTAAGGAGTAAACAATATCTCTCTGCAAAGTCTTTGGTATCTCTCCTCTGTGTTCACAGGAAAACTCAGATGCTAAAACCAGGCCTTTGCCAGCACTGACCCCAGCCTTCCTTTCCAACCTCAGTTCTTACCACTCTGTACATGCAGCAGACATCACAGCCCGTCAGCACCCTCCTCTCTCCCAAGCACATTGTACAGCATGCCTCACGGTGGCAGGGTGACCTTAACTACATTCCATCCTCTCCCTTAACCTCCACCCACTCCTCCGGTGCTTGCTCTGTCAGTCTTCATTCCCTAGGCCTATCCAGATGCCTAGTAACAGTGAGCCTTCCTCTGGATGAAAAGTAAGAACCCTTGTGCAATAAGGTATCTGCAGCCCATGAAGCCTTCCATCAAGGGCTTCTATCAAAAATACAAGCAACAGAAGTTTATACTAGTGGTATCATAAGGTATGTACAAGAATATCATAGTGACATTTTCTATAATAACCCCAAACTAAAACCAACCCCGCCATTCCTCAGACAATTTCAATAGTAAACATTTTTTTTTTTTTTGAGACAGGACCTTGCTTTGTAGCCCAGACTAATCCTGAACTCAGTATGAAGGAGAGTGGTAAAGTTTGGATGAGCAGCAGGTTAAACAGCTCAGGAAACTAAAAAGAACTGTAACATCTCATCCCCTGACAACAACACTTTCTGAAAGAATCAATTTTTTTCTTTCTTTCTTTCTTCTTCTTCTTCTTTTTTTTTTTTTTTTTTTTTTGAGACAAGAGTCTCACTCTGTAGCCCAAGCTGGTTCTAATCTCACTATGTAGCACAAGTCAGTTCTGGACTCATGGCAATCCTCCTGCCTCAGCCTCTAGAGAGCTGAAATTACAGGCATGTGCCAACACACCCAGTTTTATGTGGTGCTGGGGAATAAAATTCAAGTCCTTGTGCTGGCTAGGTAAGTACTTTAAACCCCTGTGCCATTCCTCCAGCCCAAGAATCAATTTCTTAACCACTCAGCACTGCTATCCCCTCAGTCTATTATTCATGTGCAGTGCCTCTGGGCATCAACGCTGAGTTTTCCTTTGTGCTCTGATCTGCTTCCATGTGTCTGCAGGCAGTGCCCCACATGCAGGCATCCCTCAGCCTAAGTGCCTGCACTTCCGGACAGCACCTGATGACTCCAGCAAGAACCAAACAGTCCTGCAAGAAAGGCCTGTCTATGATAAGAAGCTCTGCAATTTTTCTCTAAAGAAATCTAGTTGACACAGCTCTGAAGACACAACACTCCTTTCCCAAAGGACTAAGGCAGAGCTCTCCCAGTCCCCTCCAAAACCAGCACAACATAGCAGAGACACCAAGACAAATGTGGCCTCCAACAAAACAGAGTAAGGGCCAGATACTTGCCTGGTGCTTCAGAGCATCATATAGTAACTGCCGTCCAGAAGGACTATCGAAATCCCCAACAATCCAAAATGTCACTGGCCTGATAAAAGAGTCATCTACAGAAAAACAAAAATAAACTGAACTGGAGAAAAAAAGGAACATTTTGTAGTTCAACATTATTAAGCTAAATAATTTCTTTAAAATCATGCAAAAGGTAAGAAAATGACTTAACAAGAAAGCAAAAGTAGTAAAACGTCTCTATTATGAAAGGAAGAGTAATCTTACATGTTACTGAATTAGAAACTAGGAACATGCACTGATTAATTCTGCTGTGGTCTGTGGATCAGTTATCACAGAAATGAAACATGTGGGTAACATGGTATAGTCTTCAATCATCTGTAACTGTTGTGGTTTAGATTTAGAACGTCCCCCAAAAGCCTCATGCACCATGCATCTGGATGTTACGGAATATTTATGGAATCATGTGCTGTTGGGTGATTGGAGGCCTGGTCTGAAGGGTTAGATTGCAGGCATGTGGACTGAATTATAGGTATACAGTGGGGGCTTAAACCTGAAGCAGAATACTGAGGGTGGACCAAGGAGGGGGGAATCACTGGGATGGGACCTGGGAGGATATATGTTGCTTCTGCTTTCCTTCTGGGACTCAACTGGACTTTGCTTCCTATTTGCAATGTTGTGAGGAGCCGCCTCCACCTCCACCTCTACCATGTCTTTCCACTGTTGCCAACTGCCCATGAATGGACTGCAAACTTCTGAAACTGTGAGCTAAAATAAACTTTCCCTCCACTAGTTTGTGCAGGTCAGGTATTTAGTCACAGCAATGATAAAGTAACAGAAATTGGTATCAGAGAAGTGGGGTTGTTGCTGTGACTACATGACCATGTGGTGTGGAAGCCTTTGGAACTGGTTTGTGGGCGGATTCTGGAAAGGTTTGAAGATGCTGGCTGGATAAGCCTGGGACTGCTCTGAGCCATGCTTGATGAGAAATTCTGGTCAGAGTTCAGAGGACCAGAATGCTGACAAAAATGTGGGTTGGAAAGGCTAGGCTCAGAAAGTTTCAGACAGGAAGGAGAACTGTATTGGCAAGTGGTCTAAAAATCATGTGTGCTAGGCTCTGGTTGAAAGTTTGTGGGTGTGTTGCCCCTGTCCAGAGACTTTGCCTGAAACTGAGATTAGGGGCATGGATTGCTTAATCTGGTGGAGGAAATCTCAAGGCAGTCTGATATTAAGGCTGCCATTTTGGATACTATTTGAAGCTTTTAGCCAACTCTATGGCAAAGGGCCAGAGAAAAATGGCACAGGATACAGATGTGAAAAGTTTGCAGTACCAGACTAAAATGGCCTGCAGTGGTAGGTCCAAAGACCACAGGGAAATTAAAGAGACTAGCATTCAAAAGAAGCCAGGTATCTGGAATCAGGATTTTAAGAAAGAGGCCTTGAGGGTGTTTCAAGAAACAGCAAGATCCTACTCATCACCAATTAAAGAGTGCAAAAGCAAAATATCTCATTCTGAGCAGGGTTCCCAAGGGTTCCCCACAGAGCCAAAGATGGAAGTATTTGCTAGAGTTCAACCCCCCAGAGCTCAGTAATCTAGGCACAAAGAACCTGTTGTAGCCATGGCACAAGGGGGCCAGGCTACTGCTTAACATGGTAGCAGACCTTGGCAATGTCCATGTGGTCCTGGCTTTAGAGGCATGCAGAATGCAAGAGTTATAGAATCACGGAGGCTTCCACCCAGATTTCAGAGAAAGGCCTTGGAGGCCAGGCAGTGTGCCTCTTGGAGGGGAGTACGTGAAGCTGGAAATGAGAACCCTAAAGTACAGTGGAAACCCCCAAAATTTGGAGAAGCCAGGAGCAGAATCATTCTGAAAGAGAGAAGATGGAGGTTGCAGCCACCAAAGTCCTTCGGAGTTTACATCTCAGTATCTCCACCAGTTTGCTCCAGGTACTGGACATGAAGCAACAAGAAGTAACCATTGCCCTGCCGTGTTTAGAACTTGTTTTGATCTGATTACTGTCTATCTTCCTATTCCTTTCTGTTGAACTGGGAATGGTTACCCTATGCCACTGTATGCTGGTGGTATTTAACTATTCTTGGATTTTCACAGGAGCTCACAGTTGAGAGTTTGCCTTCCATTTCAGAGGAGGCTTTGGACTTTAACTTTTTTTTTTTTTTTTTTAAGCAGTGCGGGAACAGTTAAGACACTGGTAATTCTTAGAGAAGGACTAAATGCATTTTGCATGAGGAGGTGGACATGAATCTTTTGAGGGCCAGGGGTAGAATGCTGTGGTTTGGATTTAGAATGTCCCCAAAAACCTCATGGATGTCATCAATTATCTAGGGAACCATATGCTGGTGGAACATTGAGGCCTGGTCTGGAAGAGCAGATTGCAAGTGTATGGACTGGATTACAAATGTGTGGATTAGATTACAGGTATGCGGTTGGGGCTTAAACCTGGAAGGTGTGAAACACTGAAGCTGGACCCAGAAGAGGCAGATCAGTGGGATGGAACCTAGGAGGAAATACACTAATTCCAGCCTTTCTTCTGGAACGTGAATGGACTGGACAGGACTTGGCTTCCAGTTTGCAACGCCATAGGGAGCTGCCTCCACCTCAGCCTCCATGTGCCTCCACCACTGCTGGCTACTCTGTGAGCTAAAATAAACTTTTCCTCCCTTAATGTGCACATGTCACATATTTTGTCAGAACAATGAAAAAGTAAGACAGTAACTACCATGTAACTTCCTGAAATACTATTTTTTACAAACATTTATGCAAAATTTATCAACACTGATGAACTGCATGAGGAGGTGGTCATGAAACTTTAGTCTAGTGTTACCCACAGGTTCCAGAAGTATCAGTAAATTCTGAGTAACAATGGTCCCCAAAACCATGTAATTAAGAATGAAGCATTCTGAAAATCTGAGTTACCATAGATTTCCTTGGAGGACATTCCTGGACAAAGGTAAAAGGATGAGAGCAGAAGAAAAGAAAATGTCATTATGCAGTTAATTCCACTTTAAGAGTCAAAAGATAAAATGGTGCCTAATATGAACCATGCTCTTCTTTGCCCTGTCAGTGCTACAGCACTGCTCCAGGATCCCCGAGAGACAATGCCTCAGCGAAATCCAGAGTAACTGTTTATACTCACATATGCGTGGAAACCAGAAATCCTGCTGAGGAAGAGGTGGGAAGGAGAAGACCACAGCAGGAATAAAAACAGCACACTTAAGTGACAGATAGCACTTTCTTGGAAGGGTAGTAAGTGATCAGAGGGGAAAAGAATCCGTATGCCCCGATGAAAGGGCATTTGAACAATTGTAACTAAATAATTCTTCTTTTTAAAAAAAATCAGCTTTAAAAATCATACAAGGAACAACTCCAACTCAAGGGCCCCTCCCAGATAGTGGGAACTTTTACTTCTCAGTCCTTGGTTTCTAAATAAAAGCCCTTTCTACATCTTTAAAAAATATTACATGAGCCTTTCTAAAACCTGATTTAGCTCATAAACTCTAAAACAAAAATGACCTTATATCACCACTGAAAAGGCAAGTCAAAATGATTTTTAAACCATTAATTCATTTTTACATCATAAATATTTTTCCACTTTGAACAATAAAATATTTTTTTCCTTTTATCTTTTTTATTTTTTAAAGTTTTTTAAATTTTTAGTACTGTGGATAGAGCCCAGGGCCTTTGCATTGAGGTACATTCCTAACCATTTTCTAGTTTTGATTTCAAGACAGGGTCTCACCAAGTTGCTAAAATGCCACATACTTGCAAAATTCCTGATTCAGACTCCTAGAGTGCTAGGATTATGGGCCTATGCCACCAGTAACAGAAAACTTATAAAGACAATATCTGGATTTTTAAACATACATAAAGAATGATTTTCTAGAGCCGAAGGAATAGCACAATGGTTAGAACACTCAACAAGCAAGTACTAGGCCCTGGGTTCAATCCCCGAGCACCACATAAGCTTGCCATGGCGGCTCACGCCTATCAACCCAGCACTTAGGAGGCAGGAGGATTGCTGAGTTCAAAGCCAGCCTAGATTCCATAGTGAGTTCAGAACTCCTCTGGCTTTTTACGTCCCATGAACTTATAAATTGTGTGTTAGTCACACATCTCAAAAAAAAAGATTTTCTAAAATCAAGGCATTCTAAGAACTAATAAAACACTAAGAAGTTTATTTCTCCAAAAGACTTAACATTATGTTTGAAACTACAAAAGAAAGAATTTGAATCCAAGCTGAGCATCACACAGGTTACCTTTCTTTGTCAAATAGTTCATACTATTAGCCACAGCAGCAGTCTTGCTTTGAGAATCCAAGGCAGAAAACCTAGCATAATCATCCACAAAGAAGTTATCTGCAAAAAGAGAAAGAAGTGAAACAGATGTAGAATCAATAGCTTTCTGTTCAATCCATTAAGTCAAGTGAAGACCTGCTTTGATCACAAGATTTATAAAAAGGCATGAGCGAAGCACATGAAGCTCCTGCTTACTGAATGAGTTTACAACATGACTTTTACCTTTTAATAACACTTTAAGGCACAAAGTTAATGAATAATGCATATGACTCACATAGCTATCATTCATATACACACATGCACAAATAAGGTACACATCTCACATAGCTACTGTGGGTTTGTGTGTATGTGTGCAAGTGTGTGGACGCAAGCACACACATGGGTATAATTGTTTGAATTCACCCCTTCCACTGTCACTTTGTAGACAGAGAAAGATCCCTGTGAGATCTTTGCTTCTATTTTCTCCCCCTAGTCCACCCACTAGAGCATATTGTTCCCTAGGGCAAAGACAAGGAGGATGTAAGTAAAGGATGATTTCTAGCCTTATATCTAACATGTAACATTTCTTTCCTAACTTAAACAGAAAGAAAAGGTTATGTGCAGATTTTCAGATATGTATCTTTCTGGTTAGTGCCCAAAGGCAGCATTGTTGTTAATCATTTTCCCTTAGATCATTCTTGCTAAAATTCCAGTTATATCAAATTACTTTCTTGCTCTAAACTGTGGAGTAATTCTTCCTAGCTATAAAATGGTCCCATCAAACTGATCCTTGCATGTGTGTGTGTGTGCATGTGCATGCATGTGTTGGGGAAGGGGATGGGATCCAGGGCCTCACATATGCAGAGCAGGCATGTGCCATCCCCCGCTCTCCTCCACCTTAAGCACATTATAACTCTATACACATGCTGCTCCTCTTGTCACTGCTCGTCCATCTCCTGATCTGTGTGCCTGCCCCCTATGAATCCTTCTACTTGGCAGCAGACAAGAAGCGCTGCCTATGCTGCCAGGCACGGCTCATGTCTCGTGGACGAAAGAGAACATGATAGCCTTGAAAGTGGCTATCTTGCTCTCAGAGCCCCATATGCTTAAGGTCTGGTCACTGGGGATGTGGTGTTAAAGAAAGTTTTGGGCCCCGGTCCCTTCCTGTGTCTTTTTACTTCCTGGAAGCCTGCAGATGAGCGGCCATTTTCTACCACGATGTTCTGCCTCAACACAGACCCAATAACAACAGAGTCAATGGACCATGAAATAAAAAGTCTGAAACCATGAACCAAAGTAAACTAGTCCTTCCTTTCAGTTGATATTCTCAGGTATCTTATTATATTGATGAAAATCTGACTAACACATCAAAAGCCAGAGGACACTAGTAACAGTTTGACTAACACATACCATCTGGTCAAGAGGATGCCAGAGCCTGACAACTACCAACTCTACTATTGGGTATCAGCACTGTTTCAGAGAGGGGGCCCCAGCACTGCCTCTAAAGACACGGGATGAGCCCTCACAGAGCTCATCATTGTGACACGCAATCCAAAACCATAAAATTGCCAACATGCTTCTACTCATGGTATTGCCAAGTATCTTTCAAGTTTAAAGTGAGGGAAAACCCAGGGCACAGAGTTATGATACTACTTGCCTTGCTTCAATAAAATTTCTGGTACAAAACTAACATCTGAAGTAGATACAGGAATACACTCCTATAATCCCTGCATTTGGGAGGCTGAGGAAGGGAGATTGCCATGAGCTTGAGGCCAGCCTGGGCCACATAGTGAGACTCTGTCCCAAAAAACAACCAAACCAAATCAAATCAAAACAAAATTAACATTTGGTTGTGAAGAAAAGCAACCTAGCTTACTTTCTGAGCAATTTATTTTAAAATACAGCAAATTTTTATATTTTCCTCTCAGAGTACTAGGATTACCTGTGACACTACTATGCCCAGTTTATAATGAAATATAAACCATTAAGAAAATGAAATACTAACATGTTACAAGAATGAACTGTAGCCATGTGCAAAAGGCTTCAATTGCATAAAATGTCCAGAATAGGCAAATCCCTAGGTCTAGGAGTAGGCTGGTGGGTGCCAGAGATAGGAGGCTAATGGGAGAGTGACTAATTCTGGACACACGGGTTCTTTTTGGGGTGATGACAATGTTCTAACATTAGATAGTGTTAACAACCACACAATTTTGAGAATAAACTAAAAAGCACTCAGTTGCGCACTTCAAAAGGCTGAGCTGGGGACTGGGGCTCTAGCTCAGTGGCAGAGCCCTTGCCAAGCTGTCATGAGGTCCTGGTTTCACCTCAGCATCACAAGAAAAAGGCTGTGATTTACGGCACATACATTCTATTTCAACAAAGCTGCAATTTTTAAGGTTTTCAGTGTACAATTAGCTGACATAGTTGTTGACATTACTGATAATGGATTCTAGACTGAGAACCAATAGAAAACCGCTCAAGGGCTTCATTACTGCAATGACCCCTGCCCTCCCACAGTGGACACCAGCCTCATCACCTAGGCTTGCTCCGCTGGCCTTTAAGCAGAATCCAACAGTCCTCCAAGTTTACAGGCTTTATGCAGTAAGAATTAATCTGGGTTAGGCGGAAATTCTTGTGAATTTGGAAGCTAATACTATGAATTCAAAGTGCAATGAGTCTAAATATAAAATTTCATCACAATGTTTTCTTAACATTACAATCTAACAAAGAATCTGAAGCACAAATCAAAAAGTCTAAAGTTGCTCCCCAAATGCTCCTTACTACTTGCTGTTAAGTCTAGATACTCTCGCTCGGCAGTCAAAATCCTGGAATTGATTCGTGGAACAACGTTTGGCTGGTTCATAATATACTCCACCACATCCTGATCATGGGCCAGTTCACCCTATGAGAAAAAAGAAAAAAGAAACAGAGAGAGGAGGGGAAATGAACAAACATCATCAATAAAAATTCACTAGGAATTAGAATATTATTAGTTTTACAACAGCTCTGCCATGTTGATCACAGCTAAAGACACGAATCTGTGTTATTACTAAGCACAGCTGGGTATCTGACGTATATTACCTCTAACTATATCACAAATGTGAGGCAGATGTTATTAACATTCATTTTAAAGATGAGTAGTGTGAGGCACAGAAAAACTAAATAATTTACTCAAAGCCACAGAGATAATGGGAAGTAAACATAAACATTACTCTCCACATACTATGTTTCCCAGAGAAAAAGCAAGCTCTCAGGCTGGTGAACAACAGAGTGGTTAGAGCTCTTGCCTAGCAAATGCAAGGCCCTAGGTTCGATTCCCCAGAACCACATGAGCTGGGCGTAGTGGCATACATTTGTAGTCCCAGCACTCGGGAGGCTGACGCAGGAGGGTTGCTGTGTGTTCAAGGCCAGCTGCAGTTATATACACAATGAGTTCAGGGAGAGTCTGAAGCCTGAGGAGGAGGAGGAGGAAGAGGGGGAAGAGGAAGAGAAAAAGCAAGCTCTCTAAATTAACAAAAGGTTCAGCATAAGCAGAAATCTACCCTGACATCTGCTCATAGGCAGCTTTTTAAAAAGTAGAAAGCCAAAGGTCTAGTCTTGAGCAGTTAATGCTCTTGTAGTAGGTCACACCAAGGTCTGTTTCAATCTTATGTTTTCATGTAACCTTACATAGCCTAAGTCATGATCACCCTGAGAGGAGGAGCAATAGCTGTAATTCAGTCTTCTATTTTGTGCACATCATGGTATAGAAATAGCTGTACTTCCTGAAGACAATCTTTGGGACAAGTATTAATAACTGTGGAAATCTGCCAATTTATCATAATTATAATATTCAATAAAAATCATAGTTTAATATCTTTTTTGAGAAAGCTGTGATTCAAATATACACTGTCAAATCTAAAATACTCCAATTAGACATTGTAAGTGTACAGCCCAAAAGACAAGCAAATTCTCATGATTCACTAATAATGACCACATGAACCAACTATACAAAAGTCCACATAACCACACACATGTGTGCACACAAAGGGTAGGTGTTTCTAGGAAGGGATGGGACCACAAGCAGCAGGAAAGTATATGAGTGAAAGTTCTTCCTCATTTATATTTATTTATACATTTTAAACTGCACACCACCTGCCTAATATTCCTTTTTATATAATGAATTCCCTCTGACACAACGATTCCAAGTCAACAAACAGATATAAGAATACTGGTATTCAAAGGTACTCAAGTGCCTTTGTAAGAGTTCAGAGGGAAGGAATGACTTTAATTTTTGTCTATATACTTCAAATTTTTCCTAAAACTTGGTTATTTTCTAAATATGTGTACAAGGACACATCATTTTTGTCAAAATGTATAAAATGCAACTAAACCTAAACCAAGCTTCTCACTGACCACACATGTAGAAGCAGAGAAAACTAATTCACAAGGGAGAGAGTATCTTCATTTTTAACTTTTAAAATGTTTAATTAATTAATTTAAATGAATGTTAATGCTGGGATTACAGGTGTGTGCCATCACACCCAGCTTATGTGGTGCCAAGCAGTGGAACTCAGGGACTTATGATTGACAGGCAAGCACTTTGACTGCTGTACTATTCCTTTAGCCCCAGTATTTTTAAATTTTATATTGAGACAGTATTTTTAAATTGTTATTCTTATAAACATTATATATTAGAATCTAAAAAAACGGAAAACAAAAACTCTCTTGACTGTGTCTGGGAGTAGATCTGGGGAGGTCCCGGGGTCACACAGGAAAATGCTCTCCCACTGAGCTACACCCCCAGCCTCTTCTAGATCCTGGAGTTGAGCAAGTATTTTATCTTTTTGTATCACTTAAATAAACAAAAATAATTACCATTTTCCTAGATTGCTCAAAACATTAGAAAACTGAGTCAAACTCCTTCAAATAAAAATTGTTCTCATTTTGGTAGCTCAATGAGGAACAAATTTCTTAACACAACCACACAGATCTATCTTACACATTAGGAAACCTGTAATGGAATTCAACCTTCAGAGTTTTTTTGTATGAATGCATTAATAGAACAAAAAATTTCTTTTTTTAAAAAAATGTTTCTAATGTTTTTAATGTGCCATAAAAACCACACACCAACATGTTAGAAAAGAGCACGGGCCTCTAATCTCACACTATACCTAAAAATTAACTTAAAAAGAATCAAGGGCCCAAGAGGTAGGAATACAGAACGCTTACAAACAGACACTAAAGAAAATATTCATGTGCATGGATTTAGTAATGATTTCTTAAATAAAACACCAAATGTGGATTCAGAGAGGAGATATCAAGATTTGACTACTGCGAACCCATTAGAGGAATAGGAAGTTGGGGTAGAGTGGTTACTTGAGTGAAATGACTTAGGCGTGGTAGATTAATATGTTAAACACTGTATGGTTTCTCTGACTTGGAAAACCCAGAACACAGACATTCTTTGGAACCATATGAAGTGATAGCCGGAGCCGGGGGAAGGGACAGGGAAGGGTTGGGAGGGTAGAAGATGGGAAGGGATTGTGAAGTCGATGTGATACACAGATGTACAAAACACCCAAATTCATTGTAAATACTATGAATTACATTTGTATATAAATAAAAATAGTGGAAAAAAAACACCAAATGTATAGAGAGCAATAGAAAAAAACTGGCTTCATAAAAACTGAAGCTTTTCTGCATCAAAAGGTATTACTTAACAGTGAAAAGATAATTCACAGAATGGGATAAAATATCTGCAAATCATATATCTGAGAAAGTATTAATATCCAAAATAAAAACTTCTAAAACTCAACTAAAAAAACGTGTATTTAAAAATGGACAAAGACCTAAATAGACACTTTTCCAAAGAAGATACATAAAAGGCCAATAAGCACATAAAAAATGTTCATCATCACTAGTCATTAAGAAAATGCAAATAAAGCCAACTCACAAGGAGACATCACTCCATGCCCACTAGGATGGCTGCTAAACAGGACAAAGTCTCAGCAAGGGTGTGAAGAAACTGGTGAGCACTAGTGCATTTCCACTGGGAACGTAAAGTGGTGCAGCAGCTGCTCTACGTTCAAAAGAACTGAAAGCAGAACCCGAACAGATACTTGTGGGCCAATAGCAAGATTCTTCAAAACAGCCAAAAGATGGAAACAATCCAAATAGCCACAGACATATATATGAGTAAGTAAAATGTAGCATATACATATAAACACACATACATACAGAGATATTTTTTAGCCTTAACATGAAATGGAATTCTGATATTTGGGTAGACAAAACAAGCCAGACAAGAAAGGCCAAATATTATATGAATCTACTTATACAATGAACAGGCAAATTCTTAGAGAACAAGGTAAAAGTCAGCAGTGGTTGGAGGAGGGGCAATGGGGCCTCACTTTTTCTCCTGTGCGGAGGATGAAACCTAGGACAGGACCTCACATTATGCCTTACATTCAGCATATAAAATGCTTTTTGATTTTCATTTTCAGGCAGGGTCTCACTAACTTGCTCAGGTTCTTGAACTTGTGATCCTCCTGCCTCAGCCTCCCAGAATACTGGGATTACAGGCCTGCACCACAGGGTAATTTCTATTTGGAATGATGAAAAAGTTCTAGACATGGACAGGAGAGATGATTGCACCGGACTATGACTGTACCCAATGGCACTCGATTGCACAGATACAACAGCAAATTTTGTTCTTTGTCTTTTACAAAAAAAAAAGTATATATTTAGTTAGGGTTACTACCAATGTCACTTTATATTTGAGAGTACCATTTAGCAGAAGTGACAGAGTAAAAAGACCTCTGAAAAGCCTCTCTTCCAAAGAAACTCAGAGAACACTAGAAAAAAAATTATCAACATTAACTTTTCTTTCTTGCTCTATTAGTGTGTTAGTGTTCCTATGAAATACACAATGGTTACATTGACCTTGGATATTTTGTGTACATATATCTCATGTTAACATTACAAGTCTTTCCCTTTTTGAGCCTTCTCCCCCCCCCCCATTTTATTAATATGTATACGTGCAAAATTTAAGGTTTACAATGAAGTTGAGCATTTTGTGCACATACGTCACAAGGTCACAAGGGCTTTCCTACTCTGTCCCTTCCCCACCCTCCCCACCCTCCCTTCTCCCCCACCCTACCCCCCTATTTCACTTTGTTTTTGAGCCTTCTGCACCTATTTTTTTTAAAATTTTCTAGGTAACTAATAATTTTTTTTTTTGAGACAGAGTCTTGCTCTATAGCCCAGGCTGCTCCTGAACTCACCATGGAGCCCAGGTTAGCCTTGAGCCCATGGCAATCCTCGTGTTTCAGCCTCCCTAGTGCTGGGATTACAGGTGTGCACCACCACACCTGGCTTATGTGGTGCTGGGGAATCAAACTCAGATACTTAGTGCTTGCTAGAGCAAGTGCTTTAACCACTGAACCATTCTTCAGCCCCAACAATAACTTCATTAAAAGAGTCTAAGGCCCATTTGTTGTGGTTAGGATCTGGAGTGTCCCCCAAAAGTATCATGTATTTTAATGTTATGGATTGTCTATGGGGCCATGTAATGTTGGTGGATTGGGGTCTGGCCTGGAGGGGTGGATTGCAGTTGTTGGGATTAGGGGCGTGTGAGTTAAGACTAAAGGCGTGTAAGTTAAGACTAAAGGCATGTGACTTAAGACTAAAGGCTTGTGAGTTAAGACTAAGGGTGTGTAGTGGCCACACCTTCGATACCCAGATGCAGGAGAGACTGAGACTGGGACCTGGACTAGTTTGGATTAGTCTCACTTGCCTGCCTGTGTGTGATGTCCTGAGAAGCTGCCTCCACCTCTCTGCCTCTGCCATGTACTTCAATTGCTGCCGGCCACCCCTGAATGGACTGTGACCATCTGAAACTGTAAGCTAAAATAAACCTTTCCTTTCCTAAACTTGTGCGTGTCAGGTATTGGATCACAGCAATGAAAAAGTAACTGAGATACCATTTATTCATGAAAATTACTAAATCTTGGTCAAAAATGGCCTTTGTGATATTTTAACTTGCCCTATTACAGAAGCCTTGAAAAACAACAGGCCAACAACAGAGGTTAAAACTAACAGTCTTGGAAAATCCCCAACAGCTTGTTTTATTTGAACTGAATTGGACCTCATCAACTGCCAAAAGTAGTTTCCCCAGAGATATTTGTCAAAAACTATCAGAGTGTGGGGCTAGAGGAACAGCTCAGTAGTGCCTCAGCACCACATAAACTGGGCATGGTGATGTATGCCTATAATCCCAGCCTTTGGGAGACTGAGGCAGGAGGATTGCTGGGAGTTCAAGGCCAGCCTGGGCTCCATAGTGAGTTCAGGACCAGTCAGGACTAAGGGAAAGACGAGCAAGACCTCTAGACCTCATTTGACAAAAGAAACAAACACAATTTATCAGAGGCAACTGTTGAATATTTCAGCTGCCTCACTGATGGTAATACACGGGTAACATGAAACTGGACGAACACAAACCCCTGGGCAGTGAGTCGTACACAGGGGCTTTGAAAAGCCCTGGCCTTGAGATCTAAGGACCCAGTGCATGATGCGCTCTCCTGGCCCCCGAGGTGCAGAACACCTTAACTCGTGCCTCTGACTAACCCTGAAACTGTGCAAACAAAAGATGAAGGCTAAAGGAGAAGAGTCAACAACCTGGCTTAGGACTGAAGGCATGACCCAATACAAACCAAAGACCCTTGCAGAAAACTGGGATGCAGTTTGGATCTACACATTTAAGAAAGTCTCTTAAGGGCAGAGGAGTGCACAGTAGTTAAGAGTTCCTGCCTAGCAAGCACAAGGCCCTGAGTTTGGTGGCACAAGCCTGTTATCCCAGCACTTGGGAGGCTGAGGGAGGATTGAGTGGTTTCAAGGCCAGTTTCGGCTACAAAGTGCATTTATTACTAGCGTGGATTGTAGAGCGAGTATTAAAAAAAGAATATATATATATATATATATATATATATATATATATATATATATGAATAAAGTCTCTCATTCAGTAGCCAACCAATAACATTCACTAGCTGATCAAGAAGCTAACAAATTTTGGAGGCCACAGACAAAAAAGAAATCATTAAAAGTCACTAAACAATAGCTGCAACAATAAATAAAAAACAGCATGAGTGAGAACAAACAGAGCTACAGCAGGGTGAGGAGTGTGATTCGTAGAGATACCATGTTATTTAAAATGTACAGTTATAAACCAGGAATAGTAAGTCATGCCTGTAATCTCAGCATTCTTGGGAAGCTAAGGCAGAAGGATGGCAAGCTGAAGCCTAGCCTGGGCAGCTAAGTCATTTAGCAAGATCCTATATCAAAATAAAATATAAAAATAGGACAGGGAAAGGACCCAGTGCAGAAGTCCAGGACTCAATCCCCAGTACCATAAAACAAACAAACAAAAAAACATAATTATTTATTCACTGAAGAGGTTGAATAACAGACTTTAATTGACAGACGAAAAAAATCAGTGAACATAAAAATAGGTCAAGTAAGTTGATACAATGTGAGGAACATAAAAAGAGACATATGGGGCATAACAGAGTATTAATACGCTCCTATCTCCAGAGAAATCCAGAAAGTCATGATACAGCAAATAATTATACTAACTCTGTCCCTCCCTCCTGAGAGTTAACTTTTTTTGGGGGGGAGGAGTGGGGCCAGGATCTCACTCTGAAGCCCAGGCTGGTCCTGTACTATTTAATTTAGCCCAGATTGGCCTTGGGCTCATGATAATCCTTCTGCATCAGCCTCCCAAATCCTGGGATTATAGGTGTGCACCACCATGCCCAGCAAGAATTAGGTCCTTATGATTGGTAGGCAAGCATTTTAACCACAGTGCCATTCTTCCAGCCCTGAGGGGTAACTTCTTAATCCAGTGGTGTCTCTGTCATTCACAGTGGGACCTTCCAATCCCATCTGATAGTTTATTTTACTACAAAGGTTATCCTAACAAGAGGACTCGGGTTTACCACACCTGACAAATCAATTGCATGATGAGAAGCAGCCTGGGGTTTTGAACAATGTATCAGTCAGGTATCAGCCTAACCCCTCCAAGTTCTGCTGCTCTGAAATGTCCAGAGGCAGCAAATCACAGGGAGGGAAGGAGACACTGCTGGCAGTGCTATGAAGTCAGGCAAGGCTGCAAAACTCTGCACATATTGACAATGAACAACTCATACATTTTTAAAAGGTGAGTTTTATGCTTGTGTGAATATGTCAACAGCTCTCTATAATACTGACAGATGAATAAAAATAGCTGATTCTTCCCAAAGCCCAAATTCCCTACAAAGAGAATGTCTCTTAGAAATTCTTACAACTTTAAAAATAAGCACTTATTCCTAAACCAATAAAATTTACTATTTTAATTACAACACACAGAATGTTTAGAAGTATTTTTCTTTATGGCAAGAATTGCTAAGAGCATGCAAACCTGTTATTAGTGGCACATAGAACATAGTGATGCTTAAGGAATTTTATTTCCTACTATAGAAGCTACAAAAATGTAAGCAAAGTGTTCCCTTTCAAAGTCAGCCTTAAATGTCACTCACCAAGTACACTGCTCTTTGGAAGACAGTTGTGGTCTCCAGAATTTTGTGCATTGTGATGGTTTCCAACTCATCAGGGTCTAGCTGCTCCTTTTCGAAGGGCATTCCATTGAACAGGACAACAGGCAGGGGACCAACGCCAGTCTGTTCATAGTAGCCTCTCGCTTCCTAGAACCACAAAAACAGCACATTTTTGCCCCTCACAACACAAGTGGAAAAAAAAATATTTTTCTTACATCCTCTTTTAACAAGAATAAAGGATCACAGTAAAGATGAAATAAAGATGGTTCTGAAAATTTTTTAAAAGTGATATCAAAGTTAATATCCTACTGAGTAAACATGAGACTGAATTATTGGGTTTTTATAATACCACAAGAACTTTGCAAATTAGGAAGAGACACATACATACAGGGAGAGAAAAAGAAAGAAAAGAAAAACAGAGACTGAGCCAGAGCCGCGCACGCGCGCGAGTGTGAGTGTGTGTGTGTGTGTGTGTGTGTGTGTGTGTGTGTGTGTAGGGCGGGAAAAGAAAGGTAGGTAGGTAGGCAGGCTGTCAAAACTGAACTGCATACACAGATACTGTGCCTGGCACTGTACAACAGTGCCCTGCAATGACAGACATAGTCTGTCTGCATTGTCCAATCAGTACACACTAACCACATATGGTAAACAAGCACATGAAATCCAGCTACTAGGACCAACCAACTAAATCCTTACTTTTAGTTAATTTTAACTAATTTCCACTTAAATGTTGTACACCAAGAGGCTACCATAACAGACAGCACAGCTATCTGCTACAATAAGTTTGTAGTGCCCTGATAGAGAATGCGCGAAAATGAGATTACTTATAACCAATTGAAAAAATAAATGAGTCTGTATTTCTAACAAAAAAAATTCCATGTATAAAAAACAAGAGAAAGCTCACAGGAAAAGAGCTCAAAAATGGCTCTAAAATATACCAAGCCCTGGGTTGGAGGCATAGCTCAATGATTAAAGCACTTGCCTAGCAAACGCAAATCCCTGGGTTCATTCCCCAGCACTGCATAAACTAGGTATGGTAGTACACACCTGTAATACCAGCACTTGGGCAGCTGGGAAAAAAAAAGAAAATATATACAACAAGGCCAATCTACACCACTGTTTAAAATATTTAGGTTTCTATTCCCTAAACTTCAATTTACCAAGTTCATTGCTTTGAAATTTCAACTATATCACGTAAGTCCTTAGAAAGTCAATTATCTTTGGGTTTTTTTTTTCAAACAGGGTCTTGTTCTATAGTCCAGGCTGGTCCTTGAACCCACTATGTACCTCAGGTTAGCCTTGAACTGATGGCAATCTTCCTGCCTCAGCCTCCTGAGTGCTGAGATTACAGACATACACCACCAAGCCTGACTTATGTGATACTGAGAAAATGAACTCAGAGCCTTGAGTTTGGCTAGGCAAGTGCGCTAATCACAGACCTCTGAACATCATCTCGCTCAGTCAATTAAATTTCATTGGCTATGATACTACCACTGCACAAAGCTCCCTCAGCCAATTAAAACAAAACACAAGCTGGATACAGGAAAGAGTATCTCTTGAGAGTCTGAGACCAGTCTGGGTAACATATGGCAAGACTCTGCCTAAAATAAAACAAAAACCCATTATAACATTAACAATATAAAATAAATAACCAAAACTCTGGCACTAATTAACAATATAAAATAAATAACACTGGTTTGCTCTGAAAATGGCAACTGAGTTCAAGTCAGGAACATTTTAACTGTTTTCCTTTCTTACCACTTGTAAATAATTTTTACAACTAACAGAATGCAAACCAATTATCAGAATCAAGGTTAAACACTACATGTGAGAATTTTCTAGTAACAGATCACTGAAAATGTTAAATAATGTGAAACTGTTAGCAAACATTAATTATAGGCAATCTTGTAATGAGCTACTCACAAATGACAAATAACATTAATAAGGACTAAGTGCTAAACATGAAATGCCTGCACGTGTAAGAACTTTTCCTAATGGCTTTGAAAGATATACGTATACATCTAATCGTAACACATTCTTTTCCATTTAAAATTTCTTCTGGGCTAAAGACACAGCTAAGCAGATACAGCACTGTCATAGCAAGCATAAGGCTCAGGGTTTGATGCCCCAGCACCATATACACTGGATGATAGCACGTAACTTTTATCCCAGTTCTCAGGAGGATGAGGCAGGAGGCCTGCTATGAGTAGAGGCCAGGCTGTGTGATTTCAGACCAACCTAGATGATACAGAAGGGCTATGCTAAAAAAAAAAAAAAAAAAAAAAAAGAAGTCTACCTAAAGAGCACTGTATAATTTTAGAAGCAATTGCTTATTTCAAGTGTCAGATATAATAACTCCTAGGGTTTAAAAATTATCAAAATTGTCATCAGATTCCTAGGACTTCTCCTTTCCACAGGATCCTATCCACATCCTCGCCTTTGTTAGAGTGAAATGTCTTCCCTGTGGCTGATCAGAATTCTTTTCTTCTGCAACTTGATTTGCTTGCTTGCTTGCTTGGTGCCACCCCCATAAAAGGCACCTGACTGCAAAGAAATTGAAAAACAAAATGTGCCCGGAACTGAAAGACAGAACCAGGATGTAACTAGGTCATGCTGTAAAGTTCCCCTGAACACCTGCCATATCCTGATTATCATATAAAACTGACTATAAAAAGTTTATAAAATTATTGTTTGGGGCCTTACTCTGAAGGAAAGGAGCCTGGACCCCAGCTTGCTGGCTGTTCGTTGGAATTCTTAATAAATTACTGTAGCCTCCCCCTTCCTCCATGGGATTTTTTAATGCAACACCCTATACTACTACTAAAATAACCAGGAAACTAAATGGCTGAAATACAAACGGTATGGTCTGCTTGTATGAGGATTGGTCTCTAGTTAGTACAGAGGAGTAAAACCTCCTAGTCTGGGAAACCACTGAGAAGGGTGGTCTGTGACATTCCTGCTTGATTCTTCAGCAGAACCAAGGTTTCCAGACATGTAAAGGTGTAGAAGGATTCATTCCGAACTTGTCCACTCCACTGAATATTTTCCAAGACAATACTGTTTATGTGTGTGGTGCTGGAGACTGAAACCAGAACCTCAAGTACTCTATCACTGGACCACCCCCCAGCCCCAAGCAAATACTTCTATAGCAATTATCCACAATAAAAAAGAAAAAGCTACTTATATGTTTACTTAAATAGGATAAAGTTAAACATTTCCCAACTGTGAGATAAGGGAACATATAGCTAATTCTCTAGATCTTTGACAATCTCAAAGTCCTCCTTTTCATGTATTCCTTTTCTGTCATGTATTATCAACCTGGAAAAAAAATCAATGGGTGATCATATATACTTTATTTAAAAAAAACAAAACAAAACAAAAACAGAAAGTCTGGGGATATAGGCAGTTCAGGGGTAGAGTGCTTGCCTGGTATGTACAAGGCCCTGGACTTCACCCCCAACACCAAAAAGAAAAGGACTCAGCTGGGCATAGTAGTGTGGGCCTGCAATTCCAGCACGCAGGGTGCCAAAGCAGAGGGATCATAGCTTGAGCTCAGCCCAGGCAACTCAGTGGTTCTCTTTCTCAAAATGAAATTTAAATTTATTGGGGCTGGAAGAATGGCTCAGCAGTTAAAGCACTTGCACTAAGTCCCCAAGTTTGATTTCCAAGCACCACATAAAACAGGCATAGTAGCGCAGCCTGTAATCCCAGCACTTGGACGGCTGAGGCAAGAGGATGGCTGTGAGTCCAAGGACAGCGTGGGCTCCATAGTGAGTTCAGGACCAGCCTGGGATGCACAGTGAAACCCTATCTCAAAAAAAAAAAAAAAAAAAAAAAAAAAATCTAAAAGGGCTGAGGACACAGCTTGTTGTGAAAACCCTTGGTTCCAATGTCAACAGGACACACAAAACACCTGAAAAGTTTAAGTGGCTATTGTGGTTAGGGTCTGGAATGTCCCCCAAAAGTCTCATGTATTTGGATGTTAAGATTGCGTATGGTACTATGGAGATGCGGGTCTGATCTGGAGAGGTGGATTATAGACATATGGTAGAAGACAGATTACAGGTATATGGTGGATTGGGTGCTTAAACCTGGAAGGAATGAACACCGAGGCTGGACCCAGAAGGGGCAGATCACTATTAGAATGGGACCTGGTAAGGTATATTCTCCTTCCTTCCTCCCTCCCTGCCTGCCTGCCTGCCTGCCTGCCTTCCTTCCTGCCTTCCTTCTTTCCTTCCTTCCTTCCTTCCTTCCTTCCTTCCTTCCTTCCTTCCTTCCTTCCTGCATTCCTGCCTTCCTGTCTTCTTGCCTTCCTTCCTTCCTGCCTGCCTTCCTTCCTTCCTTCTTGCCTTCCTTCCTTCCTCCTTCCCTCCCTCTCTCCCTCCTGGACTTGGCTTCCTGTTCACATTGCTGTGAGGAATTTCCTTTATCTCTGCCTCGCATGTGCTTCCAATGCAGCTGGCCACCCAAGAATGGACTTTCAATTGCTGAAACTGTAAGCTAAAATAAATCTTTCCTCCCATAATTTGCATATGTGGGGGATTCTGTCACAGTAACGAGAAAAGTAACTAAGACAATGCTGAACAGAAGGCTGTAGGATAATAATGGAACCATTCTCAGGCCACCAAGATTTCATTTCTGGCTTCAACTCTAAGCTTTACTTACCTTAAAATGAGCATATTTAACACTAAAACTGCAAAACAACCAAAGACAGCAAACAAGAAAAAAAGCAGGCCGGCTTCCTGTGAGAATTTGTCTTGCCAAAAGTGTTGGCATAGAGCCAATATCTAATTTTTACTTAATATCAATTTACACTTAAACCTTTGCCCCTCTAAAAACTTGAATTCACAAGGTTGGCAGGTTCCACAGCCTCCAAGAAATCTTCCATAACTGCTGTGCTACAGTCAGCAGAGCTGCTAGCCATTGTGCTGGGTCTCCTCCATGGTCAAGGTAAGCACTGGGGACCTCACCATCACCCAAACCATCCTGCTGTCACCTGCTTTTCTTCAACAAAGCTGTGCAAATTCCCCAAGAGCAGCTGCCATTGTGCTCAACATTTTGGTACAGGGTAGGCACTAAGGAGTTACCACATACAGCTGCTAAGTAACCTAAAATTAAAGCTTTTCATTTTGGGGCTTGAAGAATGGCACAGCAGTTAAAGCACTTGCCTTGTATTGTGGTTTGGCTCTGGAATGTCCCCCAGAAGTCTCATGTATTTTAATGTTATGGATTGTCTATGGAACCATGTGCTGTTGGTGGATTGGGGTCTAGTCAGGAAGGGTGGATTACAGTTAAGTTAGCATTAAAGGCATGTGAGTTGGGATTAATGGTGTGTAGTGGTCACACCTTCCACACCTAGATGCAGGGGGGGCTAATTACTGGGTGGAGACCTGGAAGGATATATAAACTGCCTTCCTAGGACTGGGATGAGGACTAGGACTGGTCTCAACTAGACTCACTTGCCTGCCTGTGTGTTCTGAGAAACTGCCTCCACCTCTGTCTCTGTCCTCCTCTGCCATGTACTTTGGTCACTGCGAGCCGCCCCTGAATGGATTGTGATCTTCTGAAACTGTGAGTTGAAATAAACCTTTCCTCCCCTAAATTTGTGAATGTCAGGTATTGAGTCACAGCAATGAGAAAGTAACTAAGACACCTTGCAAGTGCAAGGCCCCGAGTTCAATTCCCCAACACCACATATGCCAGGCATGGTGGTGCATGACTGTAATCCCTGCTCTTGGAAGATTGAGGAAGGAGGACTGCTATGAGTCTGAAGCCAGCCGGGCCTACACAGTGAGTTCAGAACCAGTATGAGCAACAGAGTGAGACCCCATCTCAAAAACTATTATGTCAAAATAGTCCAGAAATTTATCTAGTTATTAAGTCTTGTTCTTGCTAACTACTGATTTGATTAGTCCCTCTAAAATCTGCTTCAATTTATAGAATTAGCTAAGTTACTTTATTAACAAATACTATTATAGTAGGCAGGTGGGTTTGCTGGGAACCTTCAACATTGTCTTACTTTTTTGTCATTGTAACTCAATACCTGACACCCACAAATTAGGGGAGGAAAAGCTTATTTTAGCTCACAATTTCAGAAGATCACAGTCCACTCAGGGGCGGCCTGAAACAGTGGAAGTACATGGCACAGGAGGAGGTGGAGGCAAATCCTCACAAAATTGCAAACAGGAAGCTAAGCCAAGTCCAGAAGGAAGGAAGAGAAGAAGTAGCACATATCCATCCAGGTCCTACGCCACTGACCTGCCCCTTCTGGATCCAGCCTCAGTATTCCACCCCTTCCAGGTAAACCTGGAAGCCCCCACTACATGCTTGTAATTCAACTCACATGCCTGCAATCTACAATCTGTCACATCTCTGTCCTCTACCATACACCCATAATCTGCCCCTCCAGACCAGGTCCTAATCTCCCAACAGCACATGGTTCCATAGACTATCCATAACACCCAAATACACGAGACTTTTAAGGGACATTCCAGATCCAAACCACATACCCAGCAGTTTTGCAGAATACTTATGAACTTTATTTAAAGAAATCCACAGACCATCAATGGACAAAAATATAAATCACTGTGTCTTGTGGGTTTCAAACTCCAGCACTCCGGGAGAGCATCTTGTAAAAAGCCTCATCAAAACTTAGATCTTCCCCAGAGCTTCCCATCTCATCTCCATCAAAGCTCCCCTCTGAATCCTCTCACCAAGTAAAAGTTTCGTGAAACTAAAATCTCTCATCCACTTTGATCTTTCTTTCAATTTCTTTGGCCTTTAGGACATTTCAAATTGTTTATACTACTTAGAGTAAAGCCAAAGGGCTGGGGCCAGAGATCAGTGGTTACTGTGCTTGCCCAGCAAGCATAGGACGTAGGTTTGATTTCCTAGCACCACACACACACACACACACACACACACACACACACACACACACACACACACACACACATATATCCACTGGGCATGATGGTGCACTGCTGTAATTCCAGCACTCAAGAGGCTGAGGTAGGAGACTGCCATGAATCTGAGGCCATCCTGGGCTATACAGGAAGTTAAGAACCAGTTTGGACTACAGAGTGAGATCTTGTCTCAAAAAAAAAAAAAAAAAAAGGAAAGAAAGAAAGAAGAAAAGAAAAAAGGCCAGAAACGAGTACTTTCTTAAATATACATGATTTGTGGCCATAAGTTTTCATTGGTAGAAAACTGACCCAATAATCTCTGAATTAGGTATTTAGTTTGCATTCTACCAAAAGCTGAACCAATGATAAGAAGATGAAGTGGTTAAAAACATCTGAGGTTAGATTATAGTCTCAGAAGCCACTTAACTTAAAAAAGAGCTCTCAACCTAAAAGGGGATGCCTCTTACCTGTCTCTGCCTAATAGTGGGGATGTGACAACAGACAAAGTCACTTAGCTCTCCAAACCTTAACCTCATTACCTCATTCCTGGGAGGTGTATCTGATAATCTTCCCATACCCACCTCAAAGGAACAAATGAAGTAACATGAATATAAAGACTTCTACATACAGGAGGCAACCATTACCTAAGCGTTAGCCATTCCCTCAGCTCCTGGGCACAAGGGAGTCGACGGAAGCCACTGAAAGCACATATCATGTCTAGGCTTGGCACATGCTCACCAGGCCCTGTTCATTTCCCACCCTGAGTACATAAATACCACGTGAATAATTTTAAGCAAAAAAAAAAAAAGTACACTTTCCTAGATACAAATTGGCACTGATACTACTGTAACAAATTAAGGGTTATGACATCTGTGGTTTGCTTAATTTGTTTACTGATTTGTGACTAGCCCCCAATTTTTAAGTGAAAGAATACAGCAGACAGACTATTTCATAATGCATTCCATGTAGCAAGAGTAAATATTGTTTTGATTGTGTATGTGTGTGTATTTGGTTATTAAAATGAGTTTTTTCCTATGAGTTGCAGGAGAGAAAAAAAATGATGAACAATTCCTCCAGTGAGCAACTCCCTGGAAGCAACTCCTACTTCTGCTCCCCTTGGCTGAGTCGCTACCACATACAGATTATAATCAGCTGTCTTTGTTTCCAGTCCAATTATTTTTGTTAGTATAATACAATGAAATATTTTATGCAAACTAGTTAAATATGAGTCAAAAAAAGGGAAGGTTGTCCTGCTTCCAAAAATAAGTTGAATGACTGAAAAACTCAAAAAGGCGAGAGACTAAAACAATGGAGGCTAACATGGGTGTTGGTCAAACGACTATAAAAGACCTGAGAGGTTCATCCCTTTCATAGATGACCATTGCTTCGCTTTTTACCCTCTCATTCATGTTGGGACTTTTTTATGCCATTATTTTTGTGCATTTCATAAGAGAGACACCCATCTAAAGTAAGTCTTTTGTGTTTGGTCCATTTCACTGAGCATGACTGACTCTAGTTGGCCCCATTTTTGTTCAAATGCTTCATATCTGTCTTTCTTTTTGGCTGCATAGTATTCCACTGTGCATAAGCACCACATCTTCTTTAACCGTTCCTCTATAGATGGACAGGTAAGTTGTTTCCAGGATTCGGCTATTATGAATTGTGTGGACACAGATGCTCAATGATTCCCCATACCCCATGGTTCTAATGTGTTACAGAATTTAGAATTAATGTATTTATTTTAAAAAGTTAAATTTTACATTATGTGAATTTTTGCCATAATAAAATTATTTTTAAAAAAAGAAAAAAATACCTGAGAGGACATTATAAAAGTCTAGAACTCTGTATTCAGATGGAAGAGACTGTAAACCACTTCCCTGAGTGTGATTTATACAGGGACAGGAGCTCACTCCTCCAAACAGAAATCTAAGGCTTTGCTCTTTATTTGAGGAGAAAAAAACCTTGGTAAATAACTTTCATATGTTCTAAGTTAAAATGCTGCAGAATCTTTTTGCTGTTTATGTGGGCTTGTTTGTTGCTATTTTGTTTTCTGGTACTCTGTACTAAACCCCAGACTATGTGTACAAGAGCCTTACCACTGACCTAAACCTCAGCCCTCTTTATTTCTTTATTTTTAGACAAAGCCATGTTGAATTGCCAACGCTGGCCCCTGAAAATCACAATTCCCATGCCTCAACCTCCAGAGTAAGTGAGCTTATAGAACAAGCACTGCACCCAGCCAGAAATGTATTTTGGTTACTTGCTTTAACATTTTCTTTTATCTTGTTTTTTGACCCAAGGTCTCATTTTGTAGTCCAGGCTGATCCTGAGGTCAATGAAGTCCTGCCTCAGACTCTTGAGTGAGGAGATTACAGGTGTACATCACAACATACATACATTTTCAATTTACCAACCAAATTGTTCTTAACTACAACAGATGTACTTACCACTGTTGGCCACTCTACTCATTACATTTCTTAACCATCCCTATCCTAACCCTAAGTAACTGAAGTCAACACAATGTACATAAAAACTGCACATCATCTCCTGGCTCCACACTTCCAACAGATTTTATTGAAAACATTATACTTAATATAAGCATTACTATTATATTATGAAAAAGAAATTATTTACCGATTTTATACTTAATCAGCATGTTAGAAATCAATAATATCTTCACAAAACTAAAATGTAAACCACTCTTCCAAGAACTAAGTGATTGTATTCCCAAATGTTTAAATGCTCACTGGTACGGTGGCACGTGCCTATTATCTCAGTTACTGCAGAGGCAGAGGCAGGAGACTCCTGAGTGCAAGATAGGCCTGGGAAAAGCCAAAGTCCTTGTCTCAAAAAAACAGTATGTATTTTTTAATGCTAAGCATTGAACATTTTAACCACCACCCACCACCACCACTACCAAGAATGGTAACAGCAAAACAAAGAGGAGGGACAGGAGACTGAACACTCAAGTGTAGGCACTGAAGAACTCCTCACCTTCCGATTCTGATCATAAGCAGAATCCATCCCCAGAATGCTGTTCACTGCTACATATGGATATTTCTTCTCCAGGACACTGACCACATGTTCAACTCTCACTTTATCTCCAGTCCTCACCTTGTTATAGATCTGAAGAAAGAAAAATCAGGTACCAAGTACATTTTTAAATCCAAATCTCCAAATGGTAATCATGAAATATTCCTAAATGTAGAAAAAAAAACATGACTTTTTTTGAGATAGGCTCTCACTCTGTAGCCCAGGCTTCTCCTGAACTCACCAGGTAGCCCAAGCTAGCGTTCGACTCACAATCCTCCTGCCTCAGGCTCCAGGAGTACAAGCGGTTACAGGGGTGTGCCGCCATGCCCAGCTATATGTAGTGCTGGGGAATTAAACTGTGGGTCTTGTGTTTACTAGACAGCGGTTTAGCCACTGTGCCATTCCAATAGCTTCATCAAGACTTGAAAAGTCAAATGGGCACATGGTGACAACTCTTTTCCAAGTAACTCCAATGAAAATGCTTGTACATTAGAAACTAATTATTCTTAAAATGATACAAAAATTAAAATGACCCAATCAGTTCATAATCATGTTAAGTTCCAAATATAAAATGCATTAAGAAAAAACCTAAATACTTATACGTTATCATTAAAGTAAGAATGCATGAAGCCAGGCATGGCGGCAGCACACGTACAAGCCTAGCACTCAGGAGGCTGAGGCTATTGCTATGTGTTCAGCCTGGATTACAGAGTGAGACCCTATCTCAAATAAATAAAGAAATAGATAAATACGCTGAAAAATACAGGTGGCAGAATTCTTCTTTTTAAGAAAAAGGTCAAGGACAAATAACACAGGTGTGTCTCTACAGGTACAGCCATTCAGAGGAACAGAAGGCCACTCTTTAGGGGAATCCAGGAAGGGAGAAGAGACAGAAATTTTAAATTCTGAGATCAGGTAAGATCGGGAGTGTTCAGAGTGGAATTGCCTCAGAAATTTTAAATTTTTCCTAATATTATTTGAACTTTTTATAGTGAGCACTTTTGCAATAAAAGGTGGTAAAAAGATTTGCACTATCCTTCCTTCACACAACCAGGAGAGGGCAGAAACTTCTTAGGCTGAGCAACTTCATTTGTAGCAATTTCACTCTCCATGGTCCTGCTAACTTCCTTTCTCATTATTTCTCACGGAAGTCACAGCCAGGGGGCATAAACTAGAACCCCAGCCACTCCATCCTTCGCCAACCCCACCTCCATGTGCTATAGTGGATTGAGCTCTGCAGGCCGGCTGCCTGGCCTCCAGGACCCCACACCTAACCTCCCCTCCACCTGGCTGTTCCCTGCTCATGCCACATGAGCAGCTCAAAATCACCACCTGTCATATGCAGCCCGTGACAGCAGCTTCCACTTTTCCTCCTGGACTCTACTAGGTCAAATTCCAGGCCCACACATCCCGTGGTGAGGTGTGCTTGCCACGCTCAGGGCGGCATCAGTTCCACCTCTTCCCTCATGAGGTCAGCAGTCAGGTCTCACAATTTTTTATATTCCCCAGAGTTAGTACCAGGCTTAGCATATGGTAGGCCCTCAATAAACGTTGAATAAATAAATAAACACTCTTAACTAATAAAACAACACTCCAAATAAAATTTTAAACAATAAATAAAATAATAAACTGTACATTAAAATCATAGGTAAAAACTTTAAACATGTTTTTCCAAAGCTCCATTAACCTGAAAACAAAAGACCTATTACTTATAAAGCTGTTTATGTTCAAAACTAAAAAAAATTAAGAGGAAACAAGAATTCTGAACTTATGCAAGTACATGCCTTAAAATATAAGCACAAATCAGACATTGCCAACTTTTAAGTTAAAATGGAGAAACTGGACTGTTAGTCATTAAGAATTATGTGACTTAAATATTAAACTAAATCCTAATAAAAATCCTCAAAGGGTTAAAAAAAAAAAAGGTAACTGTCTTTTAAACAAGAACAACCCAATTGCCAGATGGTATTAACTATTAATCTCAAACCACCAAAAAGCAGACCCATGGGATCCTGAGCAAGCAGAACTGCAACTGCAACAATCCACTATTCATGTCAGTGAATTGATACAGTACAGGCAACCTGTGAAATATAAAATACATAGTTAAGAAGAATACTTCTTCTTACAGAAACACAGAACCCTCTTACCATATATTTTATTTTGCAGCAAGCTAAAATTTTTTAAATTGCCATTTTGAATACAAACATACATGTGTCAGTGTTTGGAAGGCATGATAATTGTCCGTTTCCTGGGCCACATAATTATAAGCTCTGAGAACAGCCACTCCAGGGTCTTGCATTCCATCTACATCTTCAGAGTCATTAACCACAAAGATAAATCCAATTCTGGAGGAGAAAAGCAAGGAAGAAAAGAAATACTTCTAAGAATGTAACCAGTAGAAGGGAATGGCATTACAGCGCCCCCTCAGGAAGTACAGCTAACTGAGGAGCGCTCCCCATGTGGGGGGCGCGCCTAGCATCCCACTTAGCCATGGGCTGCCGGTGTGTCTGGTCTATCAGAGTGAAGGAACAGCGCCCAAAACAGTCAGGAAGGCTGGCACACAGGTGGGGGATTAAAGCGCATGTCTACCTTGCACAGAGCTGTGAGCTGGATTCCTCAGCACCACAAAAATACTAGCCGGGCATGGTAGCACACGCTGGGATGCATGTGGTCCCAGCACTTCAGAGGCTGAGGCAGGAGGACTGCTGTGAGTTCAAGGCCAGCCTGGGCAACACAGCAAGTTCAAGACCACTATCCAACTATAGATGAGCCAGCAAAAAGACCTGCACAAAGCGAGCTGCTGGTCCTCACTGCAGCAAAACAACTCAGTGGAGAAAGATGGTACCGGAACAACTGGACAGCCACAGGCACAACAATGACTTGAAACACAGCCCTTACAGCCTTCCAAAATTTACCTCAAAATTAAGTAAAGCATAAAACTACACAGCAGAGAAGATGGTGATTCTGAGTTTGGCGATGACACATCAAATCCAAAACACGATCATGGAAGAAACCATTTATAAACCGAACTTCATTAAAATAAAAAATAAAAATTTCTACTTTGCAAAAACAGGGTAAGTGAAGGAACAGAGAAGACAAGCTGGTAGAAAATATTTGCCAGACACCAATCTGATAGTGGGCTGGAATCTCCTTTTTTTTGATACAGGGACTTGCTCTGTAGCCCAGGCTGCTCCTGAACTCATCAGGTAGCTCAGGCCGGCCTTGAACTCTTAACAATCCTCCTGCCTCAGCTTCCCAAATGCTGGAATTACAGGGTGCTGGGATTACAGGCATACACCACCACACCTGGCTTTAACACGGGTGTTAAGATAGCATAGGAAAAGATGCTGAATCGCTCATGTCATTGCAGACCAACAAACAATAACCTAACAATACACACTTATCAAAATGGCCAAACATCAATACACTGAGGACATCAAATGTTGATCAGGATGTAGAACAACAGGAACTCTCACTCACCTCTAGCAAAAATGCAAAATGGTTTGTGGCCATTATGCAAGGCAATTTGGCAATTTCTTATAAAACTAAACATACAATGAGCACACAATGCAGCAGTCTTGCCTCCTTAACATTTACCATAAAGAACTGAAAACTCAGGCTCATGCAAAACTCTGTACAGATGTTTAAAATGGCTTACTCAGAACTGCTCAAATTTGGAAGCAATATCCTTCAACAGGCAAAAGGATAAACTGTGGCATATCCATATAATAGAATATTATTCGGTCATGAAAAGGAAATTATATTTTCAACTCACAAAAGGACACGAGAATCCTTAAATGACACTGTGGATATTTAACAGATATTGATCTGAAAAGACTACATCCTAGGTGATTGTATATGACATTCAGGAAAAGGCAAAACCATAAGGACTGAAACAAAAAAAAAATCAACAATTGACAAGGGTTTGGGGTTATTGGAGGGAGAGACAAACAGATGGAGTACAGGATTTTTAAGGTAGCAAATTTAACCTGTAAAATACTTTTAAAATTCACAGCATGTGCAACACAATTGATGAATTCTAAGTTATAGCATGGAACTCAGGCAATAAGAATGTATCAACAAATGAATTTATCAACATGGCTCTAAAAAAGTAGTCAACTAAAAGAACACACAAAAAACACAAAACGGTAATTTAGCTCTGGTGAGGGGTGTGTGCATATCATGGGGGTGGTGAGAAGCGCTGTATTTAGGTAAAAATTTTGTTTTAAAAAATCCCACTCATGCCAGAAGTCATAAGTAGAAAAAAAGCCTAAATATTCTTACGTAAAGAAACATATGAAGGTTGCTGTGAGAGCAAGGCTAACCTGGCTACACAGTGCACACAGTGAAATATGAGTAAACAATATTTGGAAGTTAAAAAAGTCTGAAATAATTAAGCATAGCTATCTATTTATTGATTTAACTGTAGTATACTTATGTGATACAGATTTAAGTCCATTTAATGTAGCAAACTGATAGTCTTAAGCTTATTTAATGAAGCAATTGACATTTTTGATGTTGAATGTCAGTTTATCCTCTTTGAGAGGCAGAAAGACAAGCAGCACCAAAATGACTTGGAGGAAAAGTAACATCTAAAGAGAAAATTAATGAAAAAAATAGATTGGTATTTAAATAATCCGATTTATATACTTCTAAAACAGTACCAGCTGTTCTATAAAAATCTATGAAATCTCCCCACATCATTATTATTAGTTAACAGTACAGAAGTGTACACAAGAGATAATTACACACAACACGGGGAAATGACATAAAATCTTTTAAGACTACTTATGCATGAATATATCGATGGATAGGCAGATAAAATTATAAACCAAATCTAGCAGGTTAGTAAATAAGCTATGGAAGTTAAAAAATTATGAAGTAACTAAATTTGCCTTCATATCTGTTATTTAATGTAGCAATGTGATATAGTTTTAAGTTCGTTTATTGAAGCAATTCACTTATCAGGTCTTTCATGTAAATTTATCCTAAGAAAACTGAATGATGCAAAGATAACCCTGTTCATCTAAGGCATTAGAAATTTAACTTTTCTTCTTCTTTCTCATATTTACTAGTCTTTTGACTTACATGCTTGTAGTTCTTTTCTTATGTGGACTGGTGGGTAAGGCCAGGTTTAAGAATATCAACAAAGATATAGCAAAATATAGAAAAAAAAAAGAATTTTTGGCAAACGTTCCAATAAAGGTACTGGCTGGACTCAGAGAAAAGGCATCAAGATTTGACCACTGCGACCCATTCGAGGAATAGCAAGCTGAGCTAAAGAGTGGTGACTTAGGTGAAATGATTTAGATGTGGAAGATTAAACATGTTAAGTACTGTATCGTCTCTCTGATTTGGGAAACCCAGAACACAGACGTTCTATAGAACCACATGATGTGACAGCCAGAGTTGGAGGGAAGGGATGGGGAGGATGTGGGAGGATCAAAATGGGAAGGGATTGTAAAGTTGATATGATATATATGTGCACAAAATACTCAAGTTCATTGTAAACATTATGTATTGCATATTTGTATTAATAAAAATAGTGGGAAAAAAATCAAAGAAAAAAATGGTCTAGGAAATCTTGGAAGAAGCCAATACATCCAAGTACAGATGACTGGATAAAGAAGATGTGCACAATGGAATACCACTCTGGCACAAAGAATGACAAATTGGAATCATTTGTAGGAAAATAAATACAGCTTGAGACTATTATGTTGAGCAAAATGAATCAGACCAAGAAAATGAAATGCCATAGTTTCTCTGAGAAAACCAAACCATGAAAAATGTAAGAGATATGGAAGAAAATAAGAAGATGGACTTTGTGTTGAGGGACAGGAAAAGGGGGGGAGGGCAGAAAGGGGAATGGCAAGCACTTTGTAAACAAAAAGTAATTTTAAAAATGAAACAGTACGCAAAAGAATACTTCCAACAAGGTAGGCATATGGCTTATATAATATCCATAGCTTTCGATCCAGTATTGGGCACAAAACATTTAGTAATATTTATTGGCTAAATGGTTCTTTTTTATTTCTAAGAATTTAAATTTTATCAATGTAAAATTATGAGAACTATTGAGGATGTAAGTGAAAATGTTTTAACACCTATAGATAAAATCTTAAGAAAACCTTCTTGAAAGAACAGTGGAAACCCAGCAAATCAGTGTCCTCTTTGTAGAGCTGGTCATACAACTGAGATAAATGTGTCTGGTAACATTTCGTAAAAAAAGCCTTTGACAGCCTAAGAACAGCCACTGACAAAGCTCTTTATCTCTACTGAAAGTAGAAATGGGCTTTGATAGGTGGACACTACCTAGAAAAATTCCTTTCCACTGAGAAGCAAACTAAAACCATAAACTACTTTCACACATGCTATTATTAATAATTTAGTGGCGGTAAGCTTCTATTCATTGAAAATAAATTCTCAGTCCCAAAAGCTAACGATTTTATACCAAGCGGAAAAGAAAACTACAAATAATGATCTCTACTATTAATTATCCCATAATTCAACAACATCAGACTTGTACTTTAGATAACAAACTATACCTCAGATAAACTATCTCTATCATCCAATCAATACCTATGTTACCTTAGTGGTATGTGGTTACTGAGGAACATCTCAGCTGTGTTAATCAACTCTGCTGTGGACTCATGTGCAGGATCAACTATGAAAACCTGTAGAGGGAAAGGAAAAGAACTCATGAGATAGCATTAACTAATGGCCTGGGGCCAGAAGGACCTGCCCTGAGTCATCGCATGTGAAGCCAGCCCTTCTCCATGTACACCACCACGCCTGGCTGATGTGGTACTGGGGAATCAAACTCGGGTACTTAGCGCTCGACTTAAGCTTAACTTAAGCTTAACCTCCGAGCCATTCCTCCAGCCCTGAGACTACAATTCTGTAAGGAATAAGGTAGTTTGAAGAGTGCGAAGAGTAGAGTGGGCTATTGTGAGGAAGCTGACCTTGCAGCAGCCCGCCTCATCCCTTTACAGCTGGCAATGGAAGAGAAGGAGACAGGCAGAAGAGGCCTCTCCCTCTCTGAAGGAATGAAATGGGGTTCGTACAAGCTGAGCTACTATGTTTCAGGAATGAAGATAAAACCTGTAGCAATTTGTACCTCCCAAGTTAAAAGAACTGTTTTAAAACTTCAAAGCCACTGGTGTAAACCTAAAACTGCTTTTGAAAAATAATACTAAAACACAGAAACAGCCAGGCATGGTGGCATACACCTATAATCCCGGCTACTCTGGTGGCATGAAGATCATAAATTTGAGACCAGCCTAGGCAACTTAACAAGAGTAAGAGTTGGGATGTAGGTCAGGTACAATGTTTACCATGGATTCAATTACCAGTACCAGAAAAACAAAAAAACTAAAACCCAGCCTTGATCTAACTCTTCACATTAGGAGTAAGAAGCCCCTTTTCATAGCTGATGGGGACTGTAAATAGTGCCTGTTCTGTGTGAGGTGAAAGTGTACAGAACCATGGGAGCAGAGGGAGCAGCAGCTGGCAAAGGCAAGAGCAGATGTACTGTAAGGGACAGACAGTGGAGGACAGGACATAGCAGAGGGCTCAAGGCAGAAGAGGGAAGGAACTGGGGGTGATTCACCATGTTGTGCAGGTTCTTCCTGATCTGCCGGATGACACCAGGAAAGGTGGGTCGAAGCAGTTCCTGGAGACTGGAAGGCCAAGAACTGTATCTGCTGTCAAGCTCCAGGTTGTTGACCCACTAGAAAAAACCAACAACACAGTGATTATACTTCAGTGAAAACATACTGAAAATCGTGGCAATTAACAGTAAGAATTTAAAAGAGGAATCACAAGAGACAGGACCATTTTCAGAAGTGCAAAGATCAAGTTGAAAAAAAAGCGACTAAAACACAAACCACAGAATGGGGTTTATACCAGCCCATTTTTAATCTTGATTATAAAACAGGGTCTCATTAAACCATTAAATTACCCAGAGTAGTCTGAAAATTGTGATCCTCCTGCATCAGCCTCCCAGAGTGCTGAGATTATAAACCTGAATCACTGGACCCTGCTAAGCCATTTTTAGAAGAAACATGGATGACTGAACAGTATTCATCAAAATACATGGGCATTAAAACCAAGTGAGACTTCACGTAATAAGCACCTACTTTCTATGTCTCTCAGGACAAATGCAGAGGGGCGGGGGCGCTCGCCGCATCAGTCATGCCTAGCTCTCACTTTGCCATGCCTCCCACAGTAGCGCAGGCTCCATAGTATTTTTTATAAGCAAAGGCTCAGAGAGATTATGTAGCAGGTAACAAAGACTTATTAAAGAAGGTTATTAACTAAAAGTTCTTTTTAATTGCAGTTTCAAATCACAAAAGTCAGCCAGGCCTGGTAGCACATACCTGTAATCTCTGAGCTCTGACAGGCTGAGGGAGGAGGATCCCAAGTTTGAGCCCAGCCAGGATAATTTAGTGAGACTGCATCTCAAAATTAAAATAAAAAATAGGGCTGAGAATGTAGTTTGGTGTCAAGGGCCCTGGGCTCAATCTACAGTACCACCAAAAATAAAAACAAAAAAATTTAAAATTCACACGTCATAAAATCACCCAAGACCAGCATACAACTGGGACAACACACCTAAACAAACTTTCCTAAGTGGTACTCGGGGTAATCCTACAGGTACACTTTAGGGGAAGAGTCAGTGTCCCAACCACAGTAGCTAAACAACTGACTCTTTGGACCATCTGAGAGCCTACTTTATTAAATACACAGTCCCACATTAACTACCGTAAATCTTTCTCAGCAACAAAAGTCAGGGTGGGGGAGGGAGCAGGCTAGAGGACTAGCAGAGCAGCTAATGCACTTGCCTAGCAAGCACAAGGTCTTGAGTTCAATTCCCCATTAACACATAGCCAGGCCTGGTGACACACACCTGTAATCCCAGCATTTGGCAGTCTGAGGCAGGAGGATTGCCTGAGTTCAAGGTCACCCCAAACTACACAGTGAGTTCAGGAACAGCCTAGATGAGAGAGTGAAACCCTGTCTCAAAAAAGGTGGGGAGAGTAGCTTAACTCTCATAAAAGACAATTTAGAGAGCTATAAAAAAGGTAACTGGCCAAAATGCCCCGTCCACTCTCCAAACACTCACGGAAATAGCCGAGCTTCGGATGTCCACTGCATAGTCGGCCTCAGAGGGCTGCGTGTTGAGCTTTAGGATACTGTGCAGGGGAAGGCCTTCTATCCCCAGTCTATGCAGCCCCTCCATCACGTGGGCTTCATTCCTCAGTACATCGAACACACTGGAAAAAATAAAGCAAAGCAAAAAAATAAAACAAATGTCAACAGAAAATACTTAAAAGAAACTCCTCAACATAAAATCAATTAGTAATCCCAGCACTCGGGAGGCTGAGGCAGGAGGACAGCCATGTGTTTGAAGGCAGTATGGGCTACACAGTGAGACCAGCTCGGACTACAGTGCAAGACTCTGTTAAACAAAAAAAGAAAAAAAAAAAAAAAAAAAAAAAGGAAAACTAATTAGTTCAAACTCAAAACTACATCTGACTAATCAAAAAGCCAAAAAAAGGGGAGCACTGTTTTATCTTGTCAAAGTGCTTAAGACAGATAAGTCATGCTTCTTATTTCCTATTGAGATAGACAGATAAATAGATAGACAGACAACCTCCAAGAGACTATCTCTAAGTCTACACTTCGTGTTTTTAAAAACAGCACAATTAAAGCCAGGTGCAGAGGCGCACCCCTGTAATCCTAGCACTCAGAGGCTGGCCTGGACTAGAGTGTAAGACTCTACCTCGAAAACAAAACAAAATAAAACAAAAAAACCCTGCACAGTTAAAAGCAAAAATAAAAAAATAAAAACAACACAATCTCTCTGTATTATTTCTCTCTTTTTTTCAGAACTGGATATTGAACACAGGGCCTCTTCATGAAATTATATCCCCAGTCCTTTTTCCACTTAACTTTGTAACACTTTGAAGAATACTGGCTAATCCCTCAATAAAAACACATACAAACAGTCTTTTTAAAAAACTCACATCCATCTTACTACATTATCACTACCTCTATAATGTAATAAATGGGCATAAGAGCTTAAATAAAATATAACATGAAAAGATTGCATCATGGAAAGTACTTCTTATAAAACATTAGCAAATGCTTTTGTTTTTATTATTTGAAGCCACAATGCCAACTGTACTGATTTTTAATTCCCAGGATAAAATCTGAACCTTTTTCAAATTTTTAATTCATTTAAGTAATTTTATTTAATACATTTTGTAATACTAGAGACTAAACCCAGGGCTACACGCCCCGTGAAAGCGCCAGGCTGGACTCAAACTTGCAATCACTTTGTCCAGCTCCCAGAGCCCTGGGACCATGGGCCATGCCACAGGGCACAGCAAAGAAGAGTTCTATCTAGCTGTCCAGTGCCTCCCTCATCATGAAGACAACTCAGTGCTGTTTAGTTCTGAACTACATTTGGAGAACGAGCAGTAGGTATTCAACTAATAATGACTTCTAAGACATCAGGGACAGCATTGTGAATAAACCTACTTCTATTCCCAGAAGCAAGAGAAGCAGCTCTTTTCAATGTTTCTATAGTTCACAGGGAAACTACAACTCTAAAAAAGTACCCTCAAGAACACCTTTGGCCCTGAAAGCAGAATGTAACCCAAGATGGCTGGCAATGAGTCATAACCTCATCAAGTTGCAGCCCAGGCCCATGATCAAGTCCCCAGTGTGCCACGGGGAGCCATCAGCCTTTGTCTCATGTCATAACACAGAGAACACAATCTGGACACAGCATGACAACTCATACAATATTACAAAGACTTAAAAATTAAGAGAATAAAAAATTGTATCCAGACCTGAATATGTCCTGTGTATCCAAGTCAATGTGAAGTCCATTGATGAAGAGAGCTGAATCACCAGGCTGTAGTCCTAAAGTTCCTTTGAAATACTAAAAAATTAAAAGAAAATTAAAAATTATTAGACATTAGTAAGAATGCTTAACAAAACTTTCTGTGTTTGGGAGTTTTACTATCCACATAAATCTTGACTTTCTAAGGCTGAGTCAAGACGTCTTTCCACATACCCTCCTAGGCCTCTGTGGCATTTACTACACTGAGTGTAACTGCTACCTTACGGGACACTTCTCTTCCGATCATTCGTCCCCCATTCTGATGATCACAACTCTACTGGTAACCTCTTGGGTGGAAAGATAAGTCATGTGTTGAGAGGCACTTTTCAAAATAGGAAATGTAAATTTAAAAAAACAGACCTACTATATAAATTTTATCTCCATTTGATTTTTAAATGAAACAAAAAGGGTCCAAGAAATAGCTGCTGCACTGAAGACAGCACCCAGGGCTGCCTAGCCCTCTAACACCCAGCCTCTGGAGAACCCTTCACCTGCTGTTCCCAAGATGATGGGAGTCCTGCACTCAGGTAACTATGCAGCCCATGAGATTGCTACAGCCTGAACTCTACTTTTTGTCAGATCAACAGTGGCACTTGATTCTCATAAGAGCGTGAATGCTACTATGAACTGCATGTGTGACAGATCCAGACTGTGTGGTCATTATGAGAACCCAACGCCTGATGATCTGAAGTGTATCTGAAGTGGAGACACCAGTGCCACTGATAGTGGCATTCAAGAAGTAACACCTCTGACATTTCTACACGACTACTGATCTAGAATTGTATATCCTGCCAAGCCATCAACAAAAATAGAAAACTAATGTCATGAAGTTGCAGATTCACCTCACATACAAACTTCCTAACAAAGAATGATGCGACACAACAAGATAAGAAAAGAACTGAAAGCGAAGAAAGCATGGCATCTGTGGAAGGATGTTTAGCTGAGTGCGGCAGCACAGACCTACAATCCTAGCCCTCTGGAAACTGAAGCAGGAGTGGTGTAATTCTGAGATCACCCTGGACTCAAAACTTAGCAACTTAGCGAGACTGTCTCTAAATGTAAATAAATAAGAATAAATAAAAAAGACTGGGAATATAGCTCAGTGCAAAGGTCCTGGGTTCAATCCCAGTATCATAAAAACAAAACAAGACAAAAAATAAAAGGAGGTTAAAAAACAACCCTAGAATGCCTGGCGCACACTAGAGTAACCAGTCCAAACTAAAGGTGGTCAACAGTGAATAAAACCACAGCACAAAATAAGGGAAGGAGAGAGATGGGACGACAAAAGCCATGAGGGAACACAGGGTCAGCAGTGAAGGAAACATAAGACTTTCTCAAAATAGGAGGCCAAAACAATGTCCGAAACAGAAACAAAATGAAGGATGCTAGGAACCTAAGGGAAACTATCAAAGGATAGGCTCCAAGTTGTAAGTGGGCACCTCTGGGAAGGGAGAAGTGTAGGGCAAGACATATAATGGAGTGCCACCTCCTAAAAAAGGTGACAGCATCAAGCATTGTCAAATTCAATTCTGATTAAGAACCAAAAAAAAAATGAAGATCATGGAAATGAATAAAATGCATCTCTGATAAAAGGGAGTGACAATACTAATTGTCACAGATTCAATTCAGACTTTTTCAATAAAAAACAAATATTCTATTTGACCCAGCTATCTCTCTTCTGGGGATCATCCCAAAACAGTAAAAGTATCATACAACAGTGATGATTGTTTTTTTATGTATATACATATCACTTCCCTTACTCCTTCTACCCTCTCACCCCACCCAATTCATCTTCTTGCTTTCTTTCTTATCTCTTATATTTTTATGGTTTATTTTTCTCATATTAACAGACACCATATGATATTTAATCTTCTGGGCCTGCTTCATTTTGCTGAGCATATTGGTCTCAAGGTGCATCTGTTTTCCTACGAATGACTCAAATTTATCTTTCTTTATGGTGGAGTAGTACTCCAAATGCCACATCTTCTCTATCCAGTCATCAACAACAGTGATGACTATTTATAGTTACCCAACTTATAATGGCTATCTCTTGGAAACAGTCAATATGTCCACCAGCAGATAAATGAATAAAGAAGATATAGTAAATGGTATACAATGGAGTACTACTCTGCCATAAAGAAAGATAAATTTGTATCATTTATAGGAAAATGGGTGTGCCTTGAGACCATTGTGCTTAGTGAAATGAATCAGACACCAGTGAAATATCACATTATTTCTATAATATAAAACAAAACATAAAAAAATTAAGAGAGATGAAAGTAAGAAGGCCAACTTCGTGGAAGGCAAAAGAGAGGTGAAGGCAAGAGGGTGGGAAGAGGGAAGGGAAATAAAAATGGCCAAGATGCTGTGTGTAGTACATGCACCAATTTCCCAAGCTGACTGCTGTTATCATGCATCCCAAATACATGCTAATAAAAGAAAAAATTAAAAATATAAATTCAGTTTTTAAAAAAATACCACACAAAGTAGAAGAGTATGTTCCTTTGGTGAATACCTTCTGATTCTCTTCCACTTCAGTTCTAAGTTCCAAACTCACAGGTGTTTTTGTTATTGCTCTATGGAATAAAAATATTATCAGTACTTGGCATAATACTTAATATAAATGTTTTCAGTATTGCTATTTTTAAGTATAAAACATGTTCAATAATTTACAGAAAACTTGGACAAAACCTCATCTTTACAATTGGTGAAAACATTTCCTTTCCCTGAGATGTACATATATGCCATTGTTATAAGGTGCAACACCGAAGCAAAGCAGCACACTAGCAGCTTTTTCAAGTGCAGCTGTTCCTAAGTTCTCACTTGACTACTGCTCACTATTCCTATGTCTGGTCACTACTGCTCACTGGCTAGAGGGTGAGGGTAAACAACCAAGGGAGCAAACTGTCTGCACTCTTTATACCTGCAGTAGAGGAGGGTACATGCATCTTCACAGAGGATGCTGAACAAGAGCTCTTAAATAGGGCTTAGATGGTTAAAAAAAAAAATTCTTTACAAAGCATCTCACACCAGAAGTCAAAACACTTCATTCAGTGACTCATGAAAAAAGACTGACAACGACTCACATAGCATTTTCTAAAAATGCAAAGCTTCTAAGACAATGTTGTTTTACATTTATAAGAAGTAAATAAAAATTACAAAATAGAAAGCAATGTCACAAAATTCAGAATCTGACTGTCACTATGAACAAGTACTCTGGCCCGGCTGGCTGTTTCTTCATCAAGACTCACTGTGATAGCAGTCATGTGGCCCTTAGGAAGCAGCACTCTGTGTTATACCAGCACATGCCACATGGCCTTTTTTTTTTTTAACACATCAAATCCTGAAAGTCAGATAGTGCTACTCTATTGTTGAGGACAGTGAGGCAGGGAGAGATCACTTATTTGCAAATGTTGCACAACTAGCAAGAGGTGGTGCCCAATACATCACTCAGTCCTGTCCCTTCAACCCCACCATGCACCATCTTGCCCCTTCTCAGAAACAGGGCACTACTCACAGAAGTAGTGGCTGGTAAATAACAGAGAGGGCCATTTCCTAAGCATTTTCCTTCTTTAATTACATCCTTTAACATTCAAACATGAAGATAATTGGGCATAAGGTTAGAAGAAGAATGTGTCAAGGCCACACTCTCCATTACCTGGCCTTGGTGGGGAAATTCTGACTAAGGTCCTTCATAATCACCAAAGCTAACTCTTCAGGAGCAGCCAAGATACGGGCAGCAGTCTGGAAACTGAGGTCTGTAACAATACCGAGTACACATTAGAAGTTATTCACTTAATGCAACAAAAGCAGAAAAATCACCCCCACATTTGTGGCAAAAGCAAATGCCTCCAAATGCAAGCGTTCCACTGTCTGTGGTGCAGTTTCCAATTCACTTTGCTCATGTTTCCTCAAGTGCTCACTGAGCCATTCCCGAGTGACTTGTGAAAACACCAGGGCACAATGCTCACACTTTTATTAGAGGCTAACTTGAACCCAAATCCTCTTCTCTCTTCTCAATTTACACTACAGCACAAAATACAACTTAAGATAATTGGTAAATTATGTTGGGATAAATCTAATAAACCTTTCTTTGGAACAGAAAAGTATACATACACTCACTCTCCCCCTTACCATACCTTCAACATTCTATATACAGACAGTTTAAAAATGTATACCTATCAGGAGCTGGAGGAATAATAGCTCCACAGTTAAAACACTTGTCTAGCAAGCGCTAAGGCCCTGAGTTCGATTCTCCAGCAACACATAAGCCAGGAATGAACTCCCAGCACTCAGGAGGCTGAGGCAGGAGGACTACAATGAGGTCAAGGCAAGCCTGGGCTACTCAGTGAATTCAGGACAAGCCCAGACTTCAAAGCAAAACACTGTCTCGGATAAATAACTAAATAAAATTATATATATATATATATATATATATATATATATATATATATATATCTCAGAACATAAAGTCTAGAATAAATTCTACATATTCTTAGTATTCCAAGCTTATGTATCTGACTTCCTTCCTTCTTTGATCATAATCACTCTACCTTTAAAATCTGTGGTACTCTCACAATCACATAAAAATATCCAATTAAATTCAAACTGTACATTTTTTTGAGACAGGGTCTTGCTCTGTAGCCCACTGTGCATTTTTAATACCATAACATTTATTTTAAAAGTATACCAATGATCTCATTACACTACTCCCATCACCTTGCAACTGCCAGACTTTCAGGGGCGCCATCTCATTGGTGCTCTCCACAAGGTGCTTCCTGAGCTCTTTCAGCTGGCCAGTCAGGTCTGGGTGCAGCTCTCTGAAAGACATAATAGAGTCCTTCACACTGTCCTTCCTCTCTCAGACCCACATACATGATCTTACCCTCTCGATCCTATGAAAATTTCAATGTAGGACAAAAAACCTGAAGTACACTTATCCATGTAAAAGATAAACTAATATAAAAAACTCTAAGTTACCTCAACAACCATAGAATGTACAGATTAAAAGATAAATCATAATAGCAAGTCATTACTAGGAGAGGGTAAAAGGACTGAGAGCAGGTAACAAGTACTTCAACTTCACCAGTAGTGTTTTACTGGCCTGTTTTGTTTTTAAGGAAAAGAAGCCTATGTTGGGAGCTGGGAGGAGGAGAAAACTTGATAAATGATTCTTTGGAAGAGGAAATAATCCATCAATCAATCATGGGTGGAGAGCATCTAGAAATACATTATTCTCAATACTTTCTTGCACCTTATTAAGTTTTCAAAATAAAACTAAAAAAAAAAATGCTACCAATCCCAACATAAATTTCTTTCAGCTCATAATCCTTCAGTTCAGCAATGCACAATTCCTGGGCCACTAACTGTCACTGGTCAATGATCTGTTAAGAACTAGGTAACACAGGAAGAGGAGAGCAGCAGGCCATATGTGAAGTTTTATCTCTGTTTACAGTACTCCCCATCACTGGCATTACCGCCTGAAGTCCACCTTCTGTTTATGAGAGGTTGTGTAAGATTCTCAAAAGAACCCTACTGTGAACTACACACTACCTTATGAGAAGCTAATTCCTGATGCTACAAGGAAGCTGAGGTGGTGATGCTAGTGCCACTGCTAGTGCCACCCCACCACACCCTCAACTGTGGAGAAACTATCTGTCACAAAAACAGTTGTTGATGTCAAAAAGACTGGGGACCACAACACACGAGAATAACTGAAGCCAACCACAGCAGGAGACTTTATCTTGAAATGGAGTACAGTCCATTCACAAGTAGTAAAACAGGTATAAGAGAAAGAACATTTAGGTCAGACAGGAATATGGCTAGAGATTAAATGCTAGAACTCAAAATCTCTTAAATGCAGCATGCACAAATTAAAATATTTACTCAGATTCTTCTTCTTCCAAACAACCGACTCCCAGTTACCACAAAGATCTTCATAATAAACATACTGAAAAGTCTAATTAGTTAGCAGAACTAAAAGACTACTTTGAATATTCAAAAGGTAAAACATCTACAATATTCTATATAATATATTATGGTGGGAATGCATAAAGTCATAATGCTATTTTAAAAAGTAAAAGAAACAAATATGGAAGGGGATTCTGGAAACATCGATCAAATAAAAATGGTAACTGGATCAAATTAAACTGGTATATCTTTAATCCCAGCACTTTGGGAGGCTATAACAAAAGGATTGCAAGCTGAGTACAACCTGGGTAACTTAGAAAACGAGAAATAAATAAATAAGGCTAAGGATACAGCTCAGTAGGAATGCCCTAGGTTCAATTCCTACCACTGCAAAATAATAATAATAATAATAACACTAAATAACTTACAGATAAATAAGAAATGTACAACTATATAGGACTACTTCAGAATGTTAACAGCAATTCAGCTTGAACTAATGCACCACCTATGCTCTTAATCTGGTTAAGCATCTCACTCAGCCCAACTTAAAAAATGAAGTTTAAGAAACTAATTAAAGCATATGCTCTTTCTACATGGTAATATTTTGTTTAAAAAGAAAAAAGCACAGTATAGATGTTCTAATAAAATTCCCAGATAAAAAATCAGGGCTCTGCATAACTATTAAATCATATAATAACAGACGTAACTGGAACATTTAAAATAAAAGCTAAAATGACTTTTTACTTACAAAATCCTATACTTTCATACAATGGCTATGTAAAAAAATTTTAATTCCATCATCAAAAATATTTTCTATCTCCTGCCACATGCAGAGGTACACATCTATAATCCCTGCTACAGGAGGCTAAAGCAGGAGGATCACAAATTTAAGGCCAGTCCCTGAGTAAGCCACATCAAAAATTACAGAGGCTTCCAGGTCAAGATGGCAGCTGAGTAACAGTCCTGCACAATGTCTTCTCATGGACCCACTTAAAAATTCAAGAATGTGGTCATAAAGTGCAATGCAGAGAAGAGCTGCACAACAACTGAAAGGAGGCCAGGGGAAGGTCAGAAATCCCAAAGGAACATCAAAAGTGAAGGAAAATAAAAAACTCAGCAGCCCAGTAAGTCACCCCATGTCGGCTGAAAATGGCTAGAGCTGTAGGCATCTGCAGACGGAGGAAAGTCCACGTGGGTCCAGGGACATCTGACCGAGCTAGGAGAGGATGCAGCACCCCAACAACTGACAGGAAACCATGGGAAAGGTCAGAAATCCTGAAATCATATCACAAGCGGAGGAAAGTAGCAGCTAAGTCGGCGGGTTCTGAGCTGTCAGCATCCACAGACCACAGACGGAGGAAAGCCTGAAGGCCAGAACCTCAGTCTGAGGTCAGCACGGATCCAGGAGAAGTAGGAATTGTTGGCAGCTGGCAGCCCCAGTCTCCAAAAAAATGAGCCGGTGGGTAGTGTTTACTACAAACACAATGCACGCTTCCCTGAGAAAATGCCCCGGGAGTCCACACCAAAAGCAGTGCTCGGCAGCCATAACAGGCAATGCGTGAGCAGGAGCCATTAAAAAAGAAAGAAAAGAAAAAAAAAAAAAAAAGCCCAAGACTGAACCCATTAGGAGTAAAAGAAAGCTCAGAAAAGCACATCAGTGCTTCTAGGGTCACCCTTAAACAGTGGCTAGGAAGAAACTGGCACAAGAGGCAGAGAGAGCAGAAAAGGGGGGGGGGGGAAGGCCACTGATCTCCTGAACAGTTCAGTGTAGTGGGCACACCTCTGAGGGTAGAGAGCCCCACCCAGGGGGAGGGAAGCCAGGACAGGTGGGAAAGCTTTGCTGAGGGGGCCAGGGCGAACAAGACACCTCAAAGTCCAACAGACTCTCAGGTCCCCCTCACTGCCTATTCCCAGCACAGAACTAAGAATCGAGGCTCCCCACCACACACTGTCACAGCCATTCAAAAAAAAAAAGAAAACAAAAAACAAAAACAAACAAACAAAAAAAAAAAACCTCTCAGCTAAGCCTCTAAAGTGAAGTCCCTCAACACCAGAAACATGAAAAGAACATAGGGCAACAGGGCACCCACAGAGATAACTGGCAACAGGGCACCCACAGAGATAACTGAGACCCCAGAAACTAATGTCATGGGCTCTGAAATAGTGGAACTCACAGGGAAGGAGGTGATAAAGCAAATACATGAATCAAACAACCAGTTCAAACAAGACATTCTCACAGAAATGCAAGTATTGATCAGCAGCCTTACAGAGGACCTTACTAAGCAAGTAATGGTCCTAGTGGAGACAAAGCTCACTGAGCATATAGAAGCCACAAATAAAAAGTTGGCTAAAGTAAAGAAATACAAGATATGAAGGAACATTTTAATAGAGAAGTGGAAAATCTAAAAAGAAATCTAGATGAAATTGAGGACATGAAAATTATATACAACAACAGGGACTGTGAGGACACAATTTCAGACCTTGAAGACAAGGCAGAGGAAACAAAAGATAGAGGTAGGCATGACTCCAAAGTTAGAAATGAGCAAAGTAGCTGGATACAACAGCTGATGGCTGATTTTTTTAAAGAGAACCAATCTCAGAATTACGGGTGTGAAAGAAAACAGAAGATAGCACCAAAGGTATAAAGAATTTATTCACAACAATAGTTCAAGAAAATTTCCCTAATCTAGGAAAAGAAATTAACTTCAGATACAAGAAAACACCAAATAACCTCAACCAGCAATGAGACTAACCACGACATATCATAATCTAAACCTCAGAAATACAACATAAAAAGAGAATTTTATAAGCAGCAAGAGAAAAAGAGACATTATTCTACCAAGGCAAACCCATTCAAATTACTGTGTTATTTCTCAAGGCAAACTTTAAAGGCTAGGAGAGCCTGGAGCAGGATCCTCCAAGCTTTAAAAGACAGTAAATATCAACCCAGGTTGTCTTATCCAGCAACATTATCCCTGAAAATTGAAGAAGAATAAAAAATTTTTCACCAAGTATCCCTTAACAAATTTGCAACAACTACCCCAGCATTGCAGATATTACTGGGAGGAATCTCTGAGAGAAGCAGAGAAGCAAGGAGCACTGAAAACACACAGAGGAAAGGAAACACCTAATCAACATGGGCAACAGCCTTTTGAATTACATGGTTGTAGTTCTTTTCTTATGTGAACTGGTGGGTGAGGCCAGGTTTAAGAATGTAAACAAAGATATAGCAAAATATAGGGGGAAAAAAGGAAAGAACTTTTGGCAAATAACTCAATAAAGGGATTGGCTGGACTCAGAGAAGAGGCATCAAGATTTGACCACTGAGGCCCATTCGAGGAATAGGAAGCTGAGCTAAAGAGTAGTGATTTAAGTGAAATGACTCAGATGCAGGAAGATTAAACACGTTAAGTACTGTATAGTCTCTCTGACTTGGGAAACCCAGAATAAAGGCATTCTATAGAACCGCATGATGTGATAGCTGGCACTGGGTAGAGATGGGGAGGGTTTGGGAGGGTCAAAAATGGGAAGGGATTGTAAATTTGATGTGATATGCATGTGCACAAAATACTCAAGTTCATTGTAAACATTATGTATTGTGTATGCACATTAATAAAAACAGTGGGGAAAAATTTTTTTAAATTACAGAAAAAAGTTGTGAGTGCTGTTAGAGCCAACTGCAAGGCTGTAGGTCAATCTTCAGTACCAGAAAGAAATGCAAAGTATAATAAAATATAGTTGTGTAAAAAACTTACTAAGTCTTTCGCTCTTTTTTTTTTTAAGATAACACTTAGAATACACAACCACAACCACTCAAACTTAAAAAATATTATCTCTCCCCTTGGGAAATACTTAAGTGAAACAACTTGATTTATCCAATAATTCAAGCCAAAAATAGCATGTAATTTTATGCCATCATCCAAAAATATATATATCAACTTAAAGCATAAGTAGACAGCCCCACTTGCTAGGGACGTACCTCAGTGGCCAAGTCCTATCCAGTATGCACAAGGCCTGGATTATCTCTTAACACCACCAAAGCAAATCAAACCAAACCAAACCAAAAAAAATTAAAAAAATAAAAAAGCATAGGAAAAACAATAGCAAGCTTCAGAATAACTGAAAATTATAAGCTTTACTATAAATTAAGTGGGTGTTTAAATGTACATACATAAATGCTGTTAGATATTATTACTCAATTACTATGAGCAAGATAATGTTAGGAATGCAAGAAAGTTGGAATGTGAAAGGGCATTTTCCAAAATAAACAGAATATACACACATACCTTAATCTTCCAAAGAGGAATCCCTGAACTTCATCAATAGGATCATTTTCACCAATGACTGTAGTGTTTACCTCAGTTCCTAAAAATATACAGTAAATATATGTCTAATGACTCAGATGAGAAGTAAAAATGTTTTAACCTTATAACATATGAATGAAGTAGAAAAAAGAAATGCCCAAAATTTTAAGACCATTTATTTAGCATTTTCTAATAGGCTTTTAAAAATAGAGAATAAATTTGCCTTAACATTCTCCATGTTCCTGGATAAAAGAATCAGTTTCTAGATTATTCAGGGAGATTTTTGCACTACTAGGGATTAAACCCAGGCTTTTCACACAAAGGTATAAACTCAGCCCTTTTAAATTTTTATTTTGAGACAAAATCCCTAAGTTTTCCAGGCTGAGCTCAAATCGGTGATCCTCCTTGGCTCAGCTTCCCACAGTGCTGTGATTACAGGAGCATCCAGCAAAAATAATGTGCAAATTTTTCCCTTTAAACTTTAAAAATTTTTACATGCTATAAAAGCTCAAAATTAATAGCTCCTAATATTATGAACAAAGTCAAAACTGAATAATTTGCAGTTAGGCATCTTAATCTTAAATATAATTATTAAAAAACAGATGATACTAGCTCATCCATGTGCTTATTACTTACAGTGATCACTTAGTACATTTAAAATGAGCTTAAAAGAAATGAATAAGAAGCCTATAAAACTTAGTTGATATAACAAATTATAAACCCTACAGTAGTACAACAGTAAGAATCCATAGCAAACTGTTCCATGCACAGAAAATAAAGAACATAAAACTGCTCATTAATTTTGAATATATAATTTTGAATATATAAGATTTTACAGTGGAATTAAATTAACAGTGGCTTACAAACCACAAAGTATTAACAACTACTAATACTACTTATGAAACTTCTTTGTGCAAAAACAAAAACCTGCACTAAACTCATAATATTTTATTTCTTCTTCCCAAAGACTTGTAGAGGAGTATAATACTACCTGCATTTTACAGAGGAGAAAATTAGAACTTCAGAGAATTTGCTGGAGGTCATCTACTCAGATATAACAGAATAAGAATTCAAACAAAGGCTCACTGCTCTCCTAACTCTATACTGCTTCATTAAGAAAACAAATTTCTCTAGGACTCATAACTAAAGAAGACACACTCGTCTTATTTTTACAAATTCACCTTTCACCTGAGTATCATCCTTGGCCTTGTACTCAGTGCTCTTGATGGCCAGCTCCACACCATAGCCAGAGAGGTGAACTGGCTCCTTCCTGGGATTCTACAAGCACAGCAAACATTAGACCATCACCACCTAGCTTGTCATGGGTCACAGTGTACTCAACATAAATTACGAATACATCTAGCAAACATCATCTGGTATTCAAAGCATCATGTCTTAAAGATAATATGTATTCAAGAAAGTTCACTAAATACCAACAGTAATAAAAGAAAGTAACTATTGTTAAAATATTTGTTCGATTTCTTTTTTAAAGGCAGGGTCTCTCTCTGCAGTCCAAGCTGGTCCTAAATTCACCATGACACCAAAAAACTCACTAACAGACCAAAGGATACACAAATTGTGGTGTTTATACACAATGGAATACTATGCATCTATAAAGTCAGATAGGTTGGAGGCTTTTGTTAGCAAATGGAGGCAACTTGAGACAATCATGCTTAGTGAAGTGAGTCAGAAGCAGAAAGTGAAAGATCAAATGGTTTCTCTGATATGAGAAACCCAGATCACAATTATCTCACGGAACTTAATGTGGAAAATAATGGGAACTGGGGGCATGGAATGGGTAGGGGGAGGGCCAAAAGAAGAGAGGGAAAGGTCTTGTAACCTTGCCAAGATATGTATAAGCACAAAATGCTCAAGATCACTGTAAACCTCAAATTTTGCACTTATACACATCAATAAATTTGGGGGGGGGGAGTAAAAAATGAAAAAAAAATTCATCAAAAAGCCCAATCTGGCCTCAAACACAAGGTAATCCTCTTGCTTCAGCCCTTCGAGTGCTAGAATTACAGGCATGCACCACCACACTTGGCTTATGTGGTCCTGGGGAATCAACCCAGGGCCCTGAGCTTGCTAAGCAAGTGCTTTATTTGCTGAGCTATTCCTCCACTCCCAAAATACTCGTTCCATTTTTGAAAAAAGAAATCAAGTGAGTTTGTTTTTCTCCCTAGCAAATCGCAGCCTTGATTATTGTTATAGTTTGGATCTGGAATGCCCCCACAAAAGCCTCATGTACTTGGATGTTGTGGGTTACTGATAAATTTCAACTGCTGTTAGGAGGTGGGGCTTTGTTGGGAGGGTATGATTACTCAGGGTATAGCAGATCACTGAGGGGGTGGCCTGGAAGATACATTCCTACTCTACCTTCTTCCCAAGTCCTAACGCTTCCTCTTGCAATGCCATAAACAGTTTCTCTTCAGAAAGGCCTGTAGCCAAGCCCTTCCACCATGGCTAGCCATGCATGAATGGACCAAGACCTTTTGAAACTGTGAGCTAAAATAAACCTTTCTCCCCTTTAGTCGTGGGTATCAGGTATTATGTCCTGCAATGAAGTAACTGAAACAATTACATTTTTTTATTCTGCCATAACTGTAGAAACAAGAATTCCTGGGTAGAAGCAAAATCAGATGGATAGAAGAAAGGGCAAAAGTCCCAAACCATCAGAGGACAGAATAAGAAAAGAAGCTCCAATATCTGTATGTCAGGCTAAACACCAGAAAGGTTTCACACTGGAAGTGCTTTGTTGGGCTTGGGCTGCCACCATCCTAAGTGACCACAGCCCTTCAGAATTTTTTTTTCTCTTGAGACAGGGTCTCACTCTGTAACCCAGAGTGGTCCTGAACTCACTATGGAGCCCAGACTGGCCTCAGATTCACAGCAAGCCTCCTGTCTCAGCCTCCTGAGTGCTGGGATTATAGGCGTGCACCATCACACTCATCTTATGTGGTGTTAGGGAATTGAACCTGGGTACTCAGCGCTTGACTTTAACCACTGAACCATTCCTCCAGCCCTGTTTAAAATTTTTATCTGACTTGCATGGTCTTAATATCCAATATTTACAGAACTTATTATGACTCTTAAACTTTGAAAGTTTATATAATCTTTTATATAAATATTTTAAATGCTAAGTTTGATAAGCCTAAATCAATTTTTTCTGATGTCAGTTTCTTTGAAAATGTCCTTCTTCCCCCAGATGAAAACGTGAAGGGGCTGAATGGAAGCATCAGTCCCACTGCACGATAAGCACATCATGCTTAGAAAGACTGTATACACAGTCGTTGGAATAATACATAAGCCTCACTAATGTTCTGTTTTGGTATAGTTCTTTTATATTTCTTCAGAAAGGCAAGCAAGGTACCAGCTGTGAGTAAACAAAAGAGCTGATGAAAAGCACTTTTTTAATGAAAAGTATTGAATTTCTCAAAAAAGTAGTTCAAATAACTAGATTATTTCATAAAGAGGGAATCTATTAGCTGATATTTTAAAGTCCTGCTGAGCAAACTAATATTTAAAATACTTATACAAGACAATACTTACAGATATATAATGTCTGAATACATAGTTGATTTTGCCTGCATTGCTTTTTGATACAAGTTGGTGGTGAAAACTAGAAAATTCTTCATTGCCTATCTCAGAATAGAAAATCACCACTGGGCTTTCTGGATTAGATGAGGGGTATCTGTGATCGCCTCTGAACAGCAAAGGTTTGGGTCTGAAAATAAATATTAAAATTTTAAGTTTTTCAACTAAAGAAAATTAAACACTAAAAAGTAGTAAAAACGTAAAATAAAGCTATGATAATTAAGATTATAAAGTATCTTAATATAAAGAGTCTAACATCCATAATCAGTTTTCACCAAGAATACACTTATGTTATTCTTACTTGATCATGGCATCAAAAACTAAAAGTATATTACACAAATAGCAACTCCTTTTTTTTTTTTTTTTTTTTTTTGTACTGAGGATCCAACCCAGAGGCTTTACTCTGAGCTACAGCCCCAGATTTTTAAATTTTTATTCTGAGTTAGGGTCTTGCTAAGTTGATAAATTGTCCAAGCTGCATTTGAACTTGCAATTCTCCTACCTCAACCTCTGAGAGCTGAAATCACAAATCTGTGACACCAGGCCCAGCATATATGGTAACTTTAAAATACAAACCTAGATTAACAATTGTTACCAATTTCTATGGAAGAAAAAAAAAAGCCAGAAAAAGAATATATGTCAAAATGTCACAGTACTAAACCTACAGCATATATGTCTATCAGACAGAATATGATTATCCTATTAACTGAAAAACAGTAAGTACAAATAACACACAGAGCAGAGGATGACTTTCAGCACATACTCCAACAATTACAGGATGTCTCTCTACCAATTTCATTACTATTATGGGCAAAATGTTTCAGTTTTCCTCATCAATGTTTAAACTTGAAAAAAAAAATCTTTCTCTAGGAATAGCACCAAGATTTTTAGTGAATGTTAACATGTGACATACCAACCTTTATTATGATAAACTATTCGGCAGACAGCAAAGATATCCAGTATAGCTTTAAAACAGCAAGAAAATAAAATCCAAAAGAACACCAAAAGCCACCTGTAAGTTATTCTTATACAGGTTATTAAGCATATGCTAAAAATACTGAGGTCCATCTACATGTACTAAATGGAAAGGTGCCGCTTACGAAAAAAAAAACAACAACCTACCTACTTGTATAAATTTAAAACCAAGAAAAAGTCTAACAAGATAAACGTCAAAATACTAAATGCAGTTATTGTTTTTCACAATTTGCAATCAGTCTTCTTTTTATAACAGTCTGTATTTTGGTTAAGTTTTTAAAGAATCACAAAGTCATCAGTCTTGATTCTCCCAGAACAGCATATTTAACCAAGCTATCATGCTCAAATGTACACACCTTGACCATGAGCTGGGAGGCACGCACACAGTGTTTACTGTTTGTCACTCTGAGTAAGAAGCACTATGCCATTTGGCAGGCAGAGGACACATGCTAGACTGACAATGTCTCTAAACGAGACTTATATTGGGCTGGGCGGCACAGCTCAGTGCTGAAAGTTCTCTCCTAGCATGTGCAAGGCCCTGAGTTCAACTTCCTAGCCTCGCATAAGCTGTGTGTGGTGGCACACACTGTAATCCCAGCACTTAGGAGGCCGGGGCAGGAGAATTGCTCTTAGTTCAAAGCCAGCCTAAGTCACAGACTGATTTCAGGACCAGCCTAGACTACAGAGCAAGATCTATCTCAAAAACAAAATAAATAAAAATAAAAAATACTACTAGCATTCCTAAGACAGCAGATTATCACCACATCTTACTTATAGCAGCACCGGAGGAGGTCAGAGAGGTTGCGGCTACAGCAAGACAACAACACAGATATGTATTACAGCTATCCACTACTAGAAACATGAAATATTTTAGGGCAAAAAATCTGGTACATACACCACCAACTTAATGTACAAATCAAGCTTGGCATTATCCTTCAAAAAGTTTCCTTTGAGTCTAACAATATCGTTAAGGGAGCATCATCACTAGGATTGTGACTTCAGGCACTGGCTTCCCATACAGCATTCCGTGGCAAGCTAGTAACAAAGCCTACTTACTGCCTCAGAAACAATCACTACTAATTCATGAGAATATCAGATGTCCTTATTATCTCCATTCTGAAATTCACAAAAGCAATTTGTCCTACATCATAAAACCCTTTCAAATGACGTAGCTGAGATGTGTGTCTAGTCATTCGCCAGACCCAAGGCTGTAGAATAGACAAGACGAAGTAGCAGGCAGCCTCACACAGAAGCAGCACAGGGGCACACTGCATCTAAGCGCATGGACACACTGTACCTTTCAGATGCTGTCAGCAGGAGAGTCTCCACGGTATCAAAAGCACAAGTCTTCTTCCCATGAACGGAAAAAAATGAATTACACCCTTCCGGTGGAGGCTCATCAGCTGCTATCTGTAAACAAAATACACACTTTCAATAAGTTCTAACCAACGATGAGATAGAATCATGTATGTTCCAAACTCGTGAATAAATTTTAATAAACTACAACCATTAAAGGCAAAAGCATCATCTACTAAAGTCTGGCTAGTTTTCTTCTTCATATGTTACTGAGTTCTTCCTGCCTCACCCAGGAAGCAAGTATTGGAACCATCACCAATAGAACGCTAAAGTTACATCCATGAAGTCATTCAAAGGGAAGAAGAAGAAAAAAAAAGACATCCAATGTGCCTAGCATCTCCATAATAGATAAGTAAGAAATCTGGCGTGAGGAAGTAACTGCTTAAGCCAAAGCCAACCCTAGTATCTCCATAATAAAGAGATAACCATACTTTGTTCATGCAAAACTACTTATTACCAGAACCCAAAACCATAATTAAATCAAAGGATAATATGCAAATAAGCATAAAGCCATAAAGTCTTCCATTGAAATAGGAAGAAGTACATAGAAACCAAAAACACAAAAGGCTGAGGATGAAGCTTAGGAGTAGGGAAGTTCTAAGTATAAGACCCTGAGCTCAATTTCCAACACCAGAAAAAAATGAAAATAAAAGAATATAATTACATGTATTATGGAAAGCAGCATGAAGAGCCCTCAAAACAATGAAAATAGATACCCCATTTGACCCAGCTATACTTCTTCTGGGTGTCTTCTCAAAAGAACTAAAGTCATTATACTGGAGTGACATATGCATACCCATGTTTACAGCAGTACAACTTAAAACACCTTTCTTTTCTTTTCTTTCTTTTTTTTTTTTTTTTTTTTTTTTTTTTTTTGGAGACAGAGTCTCTGTAGCCCAGGCTGTCCTGAACTCCCTGGTATAGCCCAGGCTGGCCTTGGACTCAGGACAATCCACCTGCCTCAGCCTCCTGAGTACTGAGATTACAGGCATGCACCACCATAGCCAACTTTGTGTGGCACTGGGGAATTGAACCCAGGGCCTTGTGCTTGCAAGGCAAGTGGTTTAACCACTATGCCATTCCTCAATCACCATAACAGCTAAATCTTGGAAACAGCTGATACATCCATCCACAGATGAATGGATAAAGAAGATGTAGAAAAAAAAGATGTTGTATATATACACAATATAGTACTACTTTGCCATAAAGACAAATTTGAATCATTTGTAGGAAAATGGAGGCACCTTGAGATTATTATGCTTGACAAAATAAATCAAACACAGAAAGTTAAATATTGCATGGTTTCTCTAATATGAGAAAACCAAACTTTAAAAAAAGTAAAAGAGAGATGGAAGAAAGTAGTAAAATAGACATTGTGGAGAAGAAAAGGAGATCTCGGAGGGAGAGGGTGGGAAGAGGGAAAGTAAAAATGATCAAGATGTGATATGTAAATGCACCAACTTCTCAAGCTGACTGTTGCTATTACATTTCACAAATACATGCTAATAAAAGAATAAAGGTGGCACATATGGGATGTTGCAGGATGAGTTTATGTGTGGAGCGAAAAACATCACTGCCAGACAAGAAGACATGTCAATCTACAACATAAGGAGAGGCATTTTGAGAAGAGACGGAAAAAGAAGATAATGAATGACAAGACCTGGCATACATACTATACCATCCCTGTAAAATGCCAACAGTAGAATGTCTATGTCTATGTATGGCATCAAAAGTAATTTTTAAATATGTGGGAATAAATGAAAAGTTTATTACAAAATATTGACAATACTAAAATTTCTCATTATATATTTTCTATTTTTGGTAAAATTTTATTAAAAATATAGACAAAATCCCAACAGTATAATACACCATTATGTTCTTATCACTCAAATTCATAATTATCAACTCATGACCAATCTTATTCCATCCACCTTTCTACTACACTCAGTTCAATCATCTTGACATAAATCCCAAATAAGTTACTGCATTCGGAATGCTTTAGTATATACCAATGTAAGATGATGTTTTTTTTAAAAATATGCCATTATCACCTTTTAAAAAAATCAACATAATTCTGCAAAGATAGGAACTGGCAGCATGGTTTTCAATCTTCCTAAGTTAGTGCACAAAAACAGCCCAATTGGACTACAAAACCAAACACCCAAGGATCACATTTATAACAACACTCCATGGAAACATGTTCCTATGGCACCAAACACCAACAAGTGTCAGAGGTATGAAGAAGTCATGCGGAGGATACAGGCTGGGATAATCTGAGGAGAAAAAAAGAAAAAACTCCAAGACAGGTTTTCACTAAAATGTACGAAGGACCAGTGGCTTCTGTCCACTCCAGCATCAGGTGACCAGGCATCTGTGGTGAAGTTCAAAGAGGCTAGCACAGTACAGCCATGTCTATTCTCATAGGTCAACACTCCCTTGCAGGAGAGAGTCCAAGTGTAAGGAAAAACTGCTGAGAATAAAGTCACACTTGAATAGTACAGAGACAGAATCAATGGAAAGAACTGTAGGAGAAGCTAACAGAGTTCTCAAAATCAACTATGCTACACTACGTAAAATCAACAAGGACCCACAACAATTTCTAAAAGCTAAGGAGAATTAATCCTGCATCAGAATGATCTGAAAAGTCTGTCAGAATCCATAGAAAGCAAACAAGAGGAAGCAGAATTGCAATCTATGGAGCAGCACTATGTAATAGGAATTACTGCAGTGAAAGAAATTGTCACTATCTGCACTGTTCAACATGGTAGCTAACTGTCATGTGGAGTGACAGGTAATTCTCACTGACAATCTAAATGCACTTAAAGACTTCTGGGCCACACATGCTAGCACATGCCTATAACCTCAACACTCTGGGAGGCTGAGACAGACACACTGCAAGTTGAAGCCCAGCCTGAGAAATGTAGCAAGATCCTGTGTCAAAATAAAAAGTAAAAGCACCAAGGAGATATTGATAGCTCAATGCTACACCCCTAGCTTCAAACATCAGTACCAGGGGGAAAAAAAATTACTCAAAAAGATAATTAGATTGTCAAGGGCACTAACCTCATCACAGGGCTAGCCCACTGACGGGTTCACAGCCAAATGGCTACTAGGAAGTGGAGCCCAGCTGGAGAGAATGGGTCATGGGAGCACGCCCCTTGCTCTCTTGCTCTCACTCTGCTTCCCAGCTGTCATGAGATGAGCAGTCCTCATCTGGACATGCCCTTCCACCATGAAGTTTATTTCTGCCTCAGGGCCAGTAGATCATGCACTGAAACCTCTGAGACAGTAAGCAAAAATTTATCTTTTCTCCCTTCAGTTATTTCTGTAAAGAATTTTGTACCAGGGCTAGAGGAACAGTGCAGCAGTTAAGACTGCTTACCTAGCAAGCACAAGGCCCTGAGTTCAATTCTCTAGCACCACATAAGCTGGATATGGTGGTGCACACCTAGAATCCAAGCACTTGGTAGGCTTAGGCAGGATTGCCATGAGTTCAAGGCTAGCCTGGACTGCAGAGAAAGAACCTGTCTCAAACAAACAAAAACACTTCCCAGCAACAGAAAGCTGACTAATACAGGTAGCTTCTGAGCACCTGAAATGTGGCTAATGAGACTGAAGAGTTTTGGTTTGGTGTGATTTTATCTGATCTTATTTTATTTTTGCAATACCAGGGACTGAAAGGTTTTGCACATGGTAGGCCCAGGCAAAAATTCTACCAGTAAGCTACATTCTCCTTTAAAGTCTGAATGCCTCAGCATTCCAAGTAGCTGGGACTATAGGTTTGTACCACCATGCCAAGCAAAATTTAAATTTTATTTAATTTTAACTGTTTATATTAAAATAGTAACATGTTGTGGTTCAGATCTGGAATGTCTCCCAAAAACCTCATGTATCTGGATATTGTGTATTATTATAGATATTGTGTGATGTTAGGAAGTGAGGCCTGGTCAGAAGGGGTAGAGCACAGGTGTGTGGTAGATTATGGGCATGTAGCCAGGCAGGATATATATATTCTTGCCCTGGTTTCTTCAAAAGGTCCTTGGCCCTTCATCTTATGATGCCCTGAGCAGCTTTCTCTGCCAGACCCATCCTGGTACTGCCAGCTGCCCATAAATGGATGATCCATGAAATTGTGAACAAAAATGAACCTTTCCTCATTTAAACTGTGGGTATCAGGTATTCTGTCCCAGTAATGAAAAAATAGCTAAGACAGAAATTGATAACAGAAGTGGGGTTGCTCCTATGATTTTACCTGACCATGTTTTAGAAGCCTTTGGAACTTGTTTGCCAAATCTGGAAAGGTTTGGTAATGTTGGCTACAGGAAACTTAGAGAGCTTGATGGGGGTTTCTAATAAGAGTTCATAAGTCCAGAATGGTGAAAGAAGTGATTAGAAAAGCCAAGCTCAAGAGAGCTTAGGAAGGAGGGAGGACTCTATTGGCAACTTGACTAAAAAATCATACCTGCTACCATCTGGCAAAAAATGTGTTAGTATTTTGTTTGCATCCTGAAATTGAGATTAAAGGCAGTACACTAATCTGGCAGAGGAAATTTCAAGGCAGCCTAATGTTCAAGCTGTCACATGGATACTGCTTGTGGCTTTCAGCGAGCTCTATACTGAAAACCAGAAAATGGACAAGGAAAACAATATAAAAAGCCTGCAGTCCTGCCAGAAAGAAAGTAACTGCAAAGATGAGACAAAAGAGATGGTTATTGTTCAAGAAGTTAAAAAGAAGTGAAATACTTGGAATGAGGACTATAGGAAATATTCCTAGAGGGCATCTCAGGAATCAGCAAAACTCCATCCTCTACCAATTCAAGGGTACAAAGGCAAAACACTTTGCTCTCAGTTTTCCAGGGTACTCTATTAGTTCAAAGAGAGAAATATTTGCCAGATACCAATCACTGAAAGTTCAGCCATCCAGGCATTTGGAGGCTGCTGTAACCAGGGTCCAAGGAAGCGAGACTATTGTTGGAGCCAATGGCATACTTGAGCACCATCCACACAGTGCTGGTTTCACAGGCATGCAGAAAGCAAGAGTTGTGGGGTCATGGAGGCTTCCACTCAGATTTCAGAAAAAGGCATCGGAAGTCAGGCAGTATGCCTCTGAGAGAAAAATACCTGAAGTTGTAAAGGTGAGGCTGGAAGTGCAATGGAGATTCCAGAAATTTAGCAATGCCAGGCCCATCTGCAGAAAAAGGCTATGGATTTTAAGTGAAGCCAGCTCAAAAGAAAATTCCAGGAAGGTTGCAGCCAGAAGCAGTACTGTAAGGGCAGGGTTATCCAAGCCCTTTGAAGCTCACATCTCACCACAGTTTGTAACGGGTGCTAAACATGAAGCTACAAATTTATTTATTTATTTTTTTCTGAGACAGGGTCTCACTCTGCGGCCCAGGCTGGCGTTGGACTCATGGCATTCCTCCAGTCTCAGCCTCCTGAGCACTGGGATTACAGGCATGCACCACCACATCCAGCTTATGTGGTGGCGGGGAATCAAACTCAAGTACTTAGTACTTGACTTAAGCACTGAGCCATTCCTCCAGCCTGAAGCTACAAATTCAATGAAAATACAGGATTTAATATTTACTTTGCCGGTGCTCAGCCCTGCTTAGGTACAACTGCTTTCTACCTTCCTATTTCTCCCTTTTGGAATGGGAATATTTAACCAGTGCTATTGTATGTTAGAAGTGTTTAATTTTTCTCTAATTTTTCACAGTAGCTCAGAGTTGAGAGTCTACCTTTAGTCTCAGAGAAGACTCTGGACTTGAACTTTTTACGAGTGCTGGAACTGCTAATGCTTTAAAAGCTCTTAGAGACGGACTAAATGTATTTTGAATAAGGAAGTAGACATGAGTCTTTGGGGTGTCAGGAGTGAAATGCTATGGCCTGGATCTGGAATGTCCCCCAAAAGCTTCATGTATTTGAATGTAGTGGGACACCTGTAGAACCACATGCTGTTAACAGTGGGAGCCTGGTAGGAAACGTTGGAATACTGGGACTTGACCCAGAAGGAGTAGATCACTGGGGCTTGACTCAGAAGATGCAGAAAACTGGAGCTTAATCCAGAAGGGGCAGATTATTGGAACAGGACCTGGAAGAGCATATGCTAGGTCCATTCTTCCTCTCTGACTTGTCTTCCTATCTGCCACACCATGGACATGTGCTTCCACCATTGCCAGCCATCCAAGACTGGACTGAGACCTTCTGAAACTGTGAGCCAAAATAAATTTTTATTCCCTTAATTTGTTGATGTTGGGTATTCAGTCCCAGCTAACAAAAAAGTAGCTAAGACAAATACCACAAAAGCACATAAACAAACAAACAAAAAACTTGACTAGAAATATTTGCATAAATACAAGTAGTAAACAATAAAGATATAAATTATTTCTAGAACTAAGACAAAATGGACTTGCTAAAAGCAAGGCATAGTATGAATGATCTATTTAAGTAGATAACACTCTTTTAAGAGAAAAATAGGGATAACAAAGCTGAAATAAAAATTTTTAACTTTTCAATATTGATAAATGTAACTGGTGCCAACAGTATGAGTATTGTTAGAGATGCTAATGTATATTACCATGAATAAAACATTAAGAGACAAGCTAATTATATCCTACCTTACATCCTAGAGAACTAGGGTTCTCCACATATAAGAAAAAATATAAACATCACATAGTAGTTCTAAATTAGAAATATTAATATATCATATTACAACGTTACATATATGTAGATATATACATATATTATCTTAAGATATAGATGAAGTTATTTCCCATCTCTGCCTACTTAAAAGGCCTTCAAGAACAATGACCAATTTATTAGCAATGACAATCCCTAATGCCTAGATTGTACTTTAAAATACCATTCAGTAGGAGCTAAAAATATGGCTCAGTGGTAGAACACATACTTGCATGAACAAGACCCTAGGTCCCATCCCCAGCACCTAAACAAAAACCAAAACCACTTCCTACTTCCAAGACACGCACACACACACATTTTAATGAACCTTTCAGAGAAAGTCAATTGCAAATGTAAGCCACAGAATGATCCTAACCCTTTTTAAAATATCACATAACAAAGATAGAATCAGAGACTAATAAGGCAGCATCAAAAAATTCAGCAGAGGACTCTAACTTCCTGATTTCCAAACCTATTATAAAAGTACAACAAGCAGTATGGGATTAGAAATAAAGACATGCATATAGAACAGTAAAATAGAATAACAAATCCAGAAGTAAATGCCTGCATATGTGATTAAATGATTTTCCACAAGGGTGCAAACCCCATTCAGTGGGGTAAAGACTGTCTTCAACAACAGAACTGGGTAAACTAGACATGCAAAAGAATGAAGTTAGGTCCTTCTCTTACACCATTGCATGATTAATTCAAAATGCATCAGACAGGCAAAACAAGAGCTAAATCTATAAAACTCTTACTGAAAAATATGATAAGAACTAATACCTAGAATACATAAAGAATTCCTAAAACTTAGTTAACAAAAACAACCAACACAATTCTCACACAGGCATTGAACAGGTATTTCTCCAAAGAAGATGTACAGACGGCCACTAAGTAGGCAAAAGGATTCTCTACATTCATCCTCATTAGGGAAATGCAAATCAAAACCACAATAAGATACTATTTCACACTCATCAGAATGGCCAATATTAAAAATCCAGAAATAACAAATGTTGGAAAGATGTTAAAAAAAATTGAAACCCTTGTACATTACTACTGGGAACATAAACTAGTACAGCCACGATATAAAACTGTGTTGTAATTTCTTAAAATGTTAAACACAGACATAGTGTATGATATAGAAACTATACTCCTGGTACAAACTCAAAAAGACAGAAAAGAGAAACTTAACCCATATAACAGATATATGTATACCAATGTTCATGGGAGCACTAGCCATACAGTCAAAAGGAAGAAACAACCCAAATGCCTGTATGTCCATTGAGAAAAGAACAGGTAAATAAAGTATGATATACATATACATATATACATATATTTTTAAATATTCTTAAGGCAAAGCAAGGAAATTCTGATACATGCTTATCTAAACAACACTGTACGACATGAAACAAGTGACACATAAAAAGACAAGTGCTAAGATTCTGTTTATAAGAGGTAACTAGAACGCATAAATCTAGAAGTAGAATACAGAATGGTGGTTCCCTAGGACTGTCGGGGAAGGAGGAGTTCTTTCACGAGTTTAGAGTAACAGTTTTGCAAAATAAAAAAAGTTCAAAGACAGATGAATCCATTTACTATCACTGATTTACATTCTTGAAAACGGCCAATAGTAAATTTTATTTTTTTAAGATTACCTTGTATATTCTTTTTATTTATTTATTTTTTTTTTTTTGAGACAGGGTCATGCATTATAGCCCAGGCTGGTCCTGAACTGGTGTAGCCCAGGCTGGCCTTGGACTCAGGACAAACCACCTGCCTCAGCCTCCTGAGCACTGGGATTATACATGGGTGTCACCATACCCAGCTTTATGTGGTGCTGGGGAATTGAACTCAGGGCCTCACTGTGCCACTCCTCCAGGCTCTACATTGTATTTTAAAATACACACACACACACAAAAAAAAACACACACACACACACACTTTCACAATGCTAGTGAATCACTACAATGCTGGTGAGTCACTTAGCTAGGATA